>JAGFMF010011568.1:7813158-7959456 GCA_019455555.1 Galemys pyrenaicus
CCCAAAAACAGATGAGTGGATCGGGAAGCTGTGGTACATATACACGATGGAATACTACTCAGCAATCAGAAATGAAAAACTAGACTCATTCATGGGACTGTACACTTTCAACATGAAAATCAATGGCCACATCTGCTTTCTTGCTTCTCTCCAACTAAATTCTTACATATTTTCATCTTTACCTATATTTTCTCCCTTCAATCCTTACTGTGCATGTTTGGTGTTTGTTCACGAATTTATAAAGATTTTGCATCCGCTAATTTATAAAGATTTTGCATCCTCACTTCCAGAATAACTTGGAAAGGAAGCTTAGTGGATTTGGGAGCTGTTGTAATCCCTGACACCTGCAGAATTCTGTGAGAAATGAGAGTAAGGGTGTCCTAGAGCAAATATCTGACTTTGGTTTTGTCTTCTTGGTGTCTGATTCCATTGGCAAGTAATGAAGTAGAGAAATATTGGTGGGAAATTTTGGAAAAGATGGCAATATACTGGAAAAGCAGAAACATTTCCATCTGTCACAGATAACTCAACGCCTAGGTAAAAAGAGTGAGGAGAAAGAAGAAAATTCTCTCCTTCCATTCAAATTATCTTCATCTCGAAATCTCAAGTCCAGGTAAATATTGAGAAAGCTATATGTGAACATAAACTTTAGGCAAAAATTTTGATTGGGGAGGGGGGAACACCTTTTTTTCTTTAACTCAACTATACTTGGAGTTCTCATTCTATGTTGTGATGAAAACTAAAATTTAATTAACTTAGTCCTCTCCCTAACCCTGAGATTACAGGGGTTTACATAGTTTAGAGGTGTGGGTCATATGGTTAGATGTATGCACAGAAGAGATGCATATATGCCCATCAAATCTCCAGCCCTCAGTCCTACCAGATAGGGTTGATATCTGCTTCTGGACTGCAGTGTTTGTGAATCTTGCCATTCACGCACATTATATAATACACACACACACCACACACACACATAAAATGAGCCTACTCCTCTCATCTGTTATTATTACATTCTTAATCTAAACCTTAGCTATCATACAGGACAGCCTGAGTGGTTCCCTTGACCCTTGTCTCCACCACAGTGACAGGCTGGACAAATAGTAGCAATAAATAGTAGAGATTACACTAGAAAACTACTTTGTATGTGCACATTTCTTCTATAAAAAGAATTTTAGAACTCCCTGTGAGATGAGAGAAAGAAGGGAGGGGAGAGAGAGAGAGAGAGGGAGAGAGGGAGGAAGGGGGAGAGAGAGAGAGGGGAAGGAGAGAGAGAACTGTTCTAGCTGTAAGCACCACAGAAGTAGCACAGGGTTTAATTAATAAACTATAACTAAAGACGCAAACTAAGTCTTGACAAATCTGGATATTTGAATCAAGGTTTCCAAGTACCAGTTCACAAATAACATTTCTTCTAGATTTTTATATTAATCTAATCATAATAAATATCAATGTTTTGAACGTGGTATATCTTGTATGCTTGCTATTTAAAGCCAATGCCCCCCAAGTGTGATTGTCTTATTTCTCTTTGCATCTGCACAGTCAAAGAATTCCATGTAGACTGTTAAAATATCTCTTCCATCCAACCTTTCAAATGCTTCCAATGTCTGGGCATAGAAGGCACTAATAGGTGCCTCTGTTATACGTTCTTGTTCTTTCTCTCTTTACATACCCACTGGCAAGCAACTACCTATTAACTATTTATATATTATCTACCTTTCTGTCTACTATCTATCCAACTATTTATTTACCTAACCAAATACCTTCATAGGACTCATGACTCTTCTCACAAGATTCATTGGCGCATCATGCTTATTAAATATGTGACTTCCCTGAGAAGCAGTAAGATGTGTGAGGAAAGGGTTGTAGCTCTGGTATGCAGCACTGGACCCTGGACCTAGCAGGATTAGGCAGGCACATACACAGGAGGAATGAATATTTGTTCAATGAGTGGTCCTCTCTGAGAGCAGATAATCCTTACCATTGGATATTCTGTTCCATGAGATGCCCTATTATAGTCACCAACTTAGCCTCCAACCACCACAAAGCACATGGTTCTCCCCACAGCATCCTAATAATGTATAATGAGGTGATAGACTTTTTATCTCTAGAGAACCATCTCAATGCTTATTCTCCCACTGAGAAAGTACACATAAGTTTGAATGATGGTACTAGATGAAACACTTGAAACTTCCTGTTTTTTAAATCGTTCCCAAAAAATGTGCACTTAATTCATTATTAGTCACAGTGTGTTAGTGTTCATCCCAAAGCTCATCATGGCCCATCAGCCTGCGAGGACACAGAAGTTGAGGGCAGCTTTTCTAGATCTGTACTTCCAAAATTTTGCCATGAAATGTACGTTTCATTATCAACATTGGTAGGATCTTCTCTGAGCTTAAACACTGACATGAAATCTTTCCTTAGAGGATCTGTAACTCTACCTTTCTGCATTATGGCTGATTTGTTCAACTCGGAAGTTTACCATTTTGTAAACCCAGTGACATCATGTATACGAGTGTCTTTGTCCATAAATTTCCTATGAGTACTTTAAATATAAAATTCAGGAAAGTTGGCTTTATCTTTGGAGAGAAGGGATGAAATCATGAAAGGATCTAGTCTTCAACTACAATATGACATTTTAATAAAGAAAAGAAAACATGACAAAATGTTAATATTTGGAAATACTGGGTAGTGAGTGGCTAAATGTGAGTTCTTGTACTTTTCTAGAAGTTCTAAAATTTTCATATTTTAACAGTCTTTTTGAGGTATAATTGAAATACAAGAAAGAATACATACTTAGTGTACAGTTTGATGGATTCAGACTTATGCAAATATCTATGATACCATCATCACAATGCAGATAATTGATACATGCATGCATCACCTCCAAAATCGTTGTGCCCTTTGGTTTTGTTTGGCTGTGTGTGTGTGTGTGTGTGTATTTTAAGAACACTTAACATGAGATCGATTGACCTAACAAATTTTTAAATGTATAGTACCATATTGTTACCATTGTCATCATGTTGCTTAGCAGACCTCTAGAATTTATCTAGCATAACTGAAATTTATAACCATTGAACAACCATTTCTCACCCTAGCTAATCCCTGGTGAGCATACTCCACTTTTTTATTTATATGACTATTTTAAATATGTGGAATTATGCAGTATTTGTCCTTCTATGAGTTGCTTATTTAACTTAGCATCGTGTCCTCAAGCTCA
This sequence comes from Galemys pyrenaicus, assembly GCA_019455555.1. NCBI lineage: Eukaryota > Metazoa > Chordata > Mammalia > Eulipotyphla > Talpidae > Galemys > Galemys pyrenaicus. The sequence goes on from JAGFMF010011568.1 coordinate 7,816,376, forward strand.
TGTATGATGTCACAAATGGCGGGATTTCTTTCATTTTTAGGGCTAAATAATGTTCTACTTTATTTGTCACATTTTCTTTTTTAAAAGATTTATTTATGCATACAAGAACTGGGGTACAGGCCAGAAGTATGGGGGCTAAGAGGATTCAACAGAGACAGAGTGAGGATCAGAAAAAGCAGATGTACTGAAATATACAACTGAGGAAAGCAGTGGGTGGGACAGGAGAGGTCTGCCCCACCAAGAGAGTCACCTCCCTTGCAGGGGATGAAAATCGTGCTGCAGTGGCTGTGGATGCTTCATAGTGTGGTATTTAACTCCTTGCACCACCAGGAAGGCCCTATATATCACATTTTCTTTATTCATTCTTCTGTCAAGGTACACTTGGGTTGTTTCCCTACTTTAGCTATTATGTACAATGCTGAAATGAACATGAGATTGCAGATATTTCTTCAAATTTTGATTTCAATTATTTGGGATATACCACAAGTAAGGTTGTTGGGTCATATGGTTGTTCTATTTTCAGTTTTTTAAGAAGTCACTATATTGTTTTCTATAGCTGTTGCACCTTTTTTCTAAATCAATTAACTTATTTTTAATTGAGGTAGTATTAGGATACCCCCACCTGGTGTTGCTACCATAGTAAACCCACCACCAGTTTACCCCTAGACCACCAACATAACCCATTGTGCTTCCTTCCCTATGTGTTCTTAACCCTTTTCACCCTTCCCCCTCTGGATGCTTCAATTCTGATGAGATCGGGAGCGTTCAGGGTGCTATGGCCGTAGACTTCAATTCTACAGTCACGTTAAAGGTTGTTAAGTTTGTATTTTAACTGCCTTTCTATTCTACATATTAAGGACACCACCCTATATTGATCTTTTTTCCTTTCTACTTATACCACTTAACATCATCCCTTCCAGCTCCATCCATGTTGCTGCAAATTTACCTGCACCTTTTTTTTTAATGTCACCAAAAGTACAAACAACCAAAGAAATTATATAATGAGATTAAATTGAACTATTGATAAATAGCTTCTTTCTGCATAGAAAAGAAAATAACAAGAATGAAAAGGAAACCTACAGAATGGTAGAAAATATTTACAAATCATTTATCTGATAAGGGTTTAAATTTCCAAAATACATAAAATACAACAGCTCAACAACAACAAAAAAATGACCTGACCTAATATTCTCTCTATACAAATTTTTAGAAGACTAAGATTGCTGCATTGCAAAAAGGTCTTTTGTTCTTTTTATTTTTCTTATTGAATGCCCTCAGTGATATGAGAAGCAAGGGAAAGAAGAAATGGCAGAAAAACAGAAAATTTTATTAGCAAAAGAAAATTTGGGGGTTTTTATGTTTGCACTCCATATTTTGAGAGGAAATAGTCTAACATATTTTAGATTTTCCTTTCCCTCAGAACAAACTAGTTCTCCACTCTAGAAAGAAAGAAAAAAGTAAAGAGCTTAGATCATTTCAAAAAGTACCTTATGGCTATTTTTCCAGAAGGAAATTAGATTGAGCCCAAGGGAAGGAGGTGTCTCTTGGCAAACACCAAATTTAGAACCCATTCTTATTGCTAAGCTCTAATTATGTTGTCATTGTGTTACCCTTGGTACTTCGGGGAGAACTGATTTAATTCTAAGAGACTCCCTGAAGCTCACTACCAATGACTCACCTCTCTTTATTCCTCCTGCATCTTCCTCCATTTATTTTTTTTACCACACATTTTTAAAACCCTGCTTGTTTCACTCATTTTCAAAACATTAGTTAACAAAATATGTTCTACAATAAATTATTCCAAAACACTAAACATCTAGAAGTCAAACTATATTGCATTATTTTTAAGTGATAAATAAATAAAAGGGAACTAAAATAGCTCCTGTTTAGAAAAAAAATGAGTCACTGTTCCAGTTTTCACTACTTCATTCAATATAGTAATAAATGCCTTTTCTTTGGTGATATCTGGTACTTTCAAGTAATCTGCAACCAGAGTTTATTTAGCAGAGCTGTAGCTGGCAAAAACATGGAAAATCATTCTGCTAAATCCACATTATGACACTTCTCTAAATTTCTATTCAATTTGAAGTTCAAAATCATGTTTCCAAGTATTAAGGATCCATTTTTACTTTAAACTTCGTAAAGTTGTGTAACACGGAATGACCTGAAGGACCAAAAAGGTCATCAGTGAGTACAATCAGAACCTACTAAAAATAATTAATATTCTAATGCAAAAATAATTTTAATAATCATTTTTGCCCATTTAATCCCCCACTTCCAATCATTTGTTCTTCTTGGTCCAATTTTCCACCCTTTTGTTTATACAATGTCACAAGGCCTGAAAGCTCTAGTTTTCTACATTTTTCATGTGTTTTATTATTCCCCACCATCTTTCTTTTCCTCTCTACTCATTTGTCTGTGTGCAAAATGTGTTGATGTAAAATATTTTATCACAAAAGAAAAATCTTTACATGATTCATTATTCTCTAGCAGCTGTGATGCTAAGTGTTCCATTGTTATAGTGTATTCCTTTTATTTCATTCATTGCCTAGGTAACCCCAAATTATGTTTCTTAATTCTAAAGTATCAGAACCTCTATTTCCCATGAAAAATTCATAAATGCAGACTGAGTTATACCAATATAGTAATATATTGATATAGTAATATAGTAGATGAGAAAACTAATAAATTAGATCATAGAGTCTAAACTTGCCATAAAAAAGCTGGTGCTTGTCACTCCCTTTTCTTTTCAACTTGTTTTGGCAGCTATTTAATTCCCTTTCTGCTCAACACAATCTTTCAAAATCACTAGTATTCAAACTGGATCTCTACAGTCTACATTGCTTCCTCTCCTGACATGTGTAACCAATTCTTGCCTCTTGTCTGTCATGGTTTTCTGCAGCTCCATTGTTTTCTGCAGGTTCAAGTCACTTAAGATGTTGCTTATTGTAAAAATAAAATTTGTGATTTTTCCCCATATTCTTGGCCCCTGAATGCTATTTCAGAAAAAGAGGCATGCATCAGGCATCCAGAATTAGAAAACTTTGCTCCAAGAATGTTTAGATTCATTCTTTCATTTGTGATGTTGGTCCTTTTGAAGAGAGAATGCATTGTGGTGATGAGAGTAGAGTCTTGACTAAGAAGTTCAAATCTAACCTATATCTAGCTAAGTAACCTTGAGCAAGTCATTTTCCTTTTTGAGTCTTTTTTTTATTTTTGAGGCAGGTATGAAGGGAAAACCTGGTCAGAGATGTTCTTGGGATTTTCAAGGGAAGGGAAAGGCGAGACAGTAATGAACTGGGGTATAAGCCAGAAGTATGGAGTTTGGGGGTGGTGGAGGAGTGAGAGGATTCACCAGAGACAGAGTGGGGACAAATGAAAATGGATGTACTGAAATATAATGCTGAGAGGGGCAGCTGGGGAGATAGGAGAGGTCTGCTGTGCCATGTGGGTCACCTGGCTGGGGATCAGTCACAGGCTGTATATAGTCTGCATTTCAGTGTTTCAATACCTTCTATAACAGACTTTATGAGAATGTTTAAATAGCGTTTATTATCTTTTTCCTTGTTATCCACAATCCTGCTCTCCTAAAGGACATCATTTCACTGTGCAAGCAAAATTTTAAATCCTGTGACTTGCCTTTTAGCCTGGTTTCTATATTCACCTTCCGGCAAGGATATGTATCCAAAATAACTGAATTATAAAAATAACTGACACAGAGAAGATTATGTGTTTCATTTATACTCTTGGGATTTAAATTTATGGAGGTGACTGAGTGAAAACACAGAAAAGCCAATGTTATTGAAAGAAAAATGTCTTACACTATTTGGAGAAGGGGCATTCCACATCATGCAGGGCCACATGGTTTGGTCAGGAGGCAGGAGTGAAGGGAAAGCCTGGAAGAGAAACTTTATTGGGTTTTTAAAGGAAGGGAGAGATGAAGCAGGAGAGGAGAAGCAATTTAGATTTGGCAAGTTTGAATAATTCTGGCAGGTTTATGGGGGCTTAGGGAGCAGTCTCTAGCTGTACCTCACCCTGAGATGATTTAGGGCAAGGCAAATACTGGCTTGTCCAGTAAGAGTAAATAAAGGGTGTTAGTGGGGGGTGTAAAGTCAGTACCAATTCCTCTGAATATGAAAAGCACACTTTCACATGTTGCCAAGACTTTTGCTTTCTCTAGAATTGTCTAGCCCTGGTTGTGGGGAGGAGACAGTCTCTCTCTGCCAGCAAGATTTTGAGGATATCCAAATATCGTAAGATACTGGAAACAAAAATGTTGCTAATGAACAAGAAAAAGAGAAAAGATCAGGTGTATGACATGAAAGTAAAACGTTTTTTAAATGGGCCAGATTTAATACCAATTAAATAGAAAAATACATTTCAGTCATGAGTAAAAATATTAAATATTTTTAATGAATTTTGTATCAGTTGCTCCAAATAACTTTCTCTATGCCAATTATTTTTCTGTAAGTGGCTCTTATGGTGCCTAAATATGGGCATGAGAGGAAATATTCCTTACTTTTTAGTCAAATTTGCTTTACTAGAAGAAATGGGGGAAATCACTGTTTCTTGAGTCAGAACTGAGTCAGACTAAGGATTTTAAACCTTCCCTTTTCTCAGCACACCCACATTCACATCTGCACTCCCAAACATAAGGTCAGGTCCAAGATCAGCACTGTGTGCTTCATCTATGTAAGTCATTCTATGCATTTTTAACTTCTATTAGACTCTCCAATACCTAAAGCTTCAACCCAGAAAAATCAGCTCACCCTTTAGTCATGGAGACAAATTAATATTATACAAAAGGATAATAGAAAAATTTGTCTATGTAGATAGTAGACTATCATAAGTAGATAACTGCAAGTTTATCCAAGGCAGGCCTGTCCAGTAGAGAAGCCACAGTCAGCACATGTCACTATTGAACCCTTAAAATGTGATTAGTCCAAATTGAGATGTTCTATTAAGTACATAATAAACAACTAGATTCCATAGACTTGGTAAAAGCAAAAAGGAGAACACAAATATCTCATTAATAATTATTAGATTGAGTATATATTGAAATGACTACATTTTTGAGTTAAAAATTATTAAAATTAAATTCACATTTCTTTTTCTTTTTAGTGCAGCTGTTAACATTTTTATTACAGATATGATTTGCACTTATTACTTTAATCATGTTTCCGTTGAAAGATGATGATCTAGTTTCCTTCAGGAGTGTTTTTAGACACCAAGTATCCAGATAAACAGCCAAACAGACAAAAAACTCTGGTATGTTCCAGATATCTCCAGAGTCTCCAGTGCTGAGCTCATCTTTCCATTTCTGTAGTCATTGTGCCAGAGTCAGTCTCTCTTACATCCAACATTAACAAGGTAATAGTTTTCATAAGAACTCTCTCTACCCACAGCTCATCCCCTCAACAGCTTCCTAAGATAGCTTTACCAAACAATATATTTATGCCCATGCCCTCTGCATAAGGATACTTGACTGATTACACTATATCCAAATTCCTTATTAATAGATGTTAGCACAAAACCCAGGGGCCCCCAAACTTAGACACTTTAAAGATATTCAGACTTAGTTCACAAAAACAAAGCTGACTCTTAGTTTAAAAGATCTTTAATAAAATTAGTGTGCATAGAGAATGCAGAGGAAAGTTCCTAGTAAGAGTTTCCTAATAAAGCACCCAAATTACTTAGGCCTTCATGGTCAAATGCCTAGACAAAAGGGGTTGTCCCAAAGCTGGACTGCTCACACCCAAAAAGTTGCCACCAAGTCTGAGTGACCTTCTGATGGAGAACTGGCAAAAAGAGCCAGGCAAGTCTGGGACGAGGAGAGAGACACAAAACTGAAACAAGATTACGGCTATCATTATCAGCCGCCACATGTATCACTCACCAACATTTCTTCCAAGTATCTGTACGTCTCTCCTCCATGCATCTCCATCCAAGTCCCCCAACTCTCTAGGAGCAAGTTGAGCCACAGAAGCAAAAGAGCAAGCATGCCTGCCTTCCAGTTGTATGGCTTCACCCTGCCACTAAGCTGCAGCCATTGTTCCCAGTAGCTTGTCCAAGGGAATGCATATAAGTGGAGGCGGGAAAATGACACCTGTTTACAGCACATAAATGTCCCCCTTTTAATGGAGATGCCTCTATAACATAGATACTCACTGTAATATAAATGCCTAGTGTCTCCAAATCCAGTCAGTTCAGATTACTCATCACCTTTCAGAAATCATTCTCTAGTGCTTTTACTCTCTATTTTCTGTTTAAAAAAGCACTGCCCACAATATTTACCTGTGACCATCCTACTAGACTACATTGACTCACTCCAGTTCTACCATCTCATCCATGATCTCCAAGTCAGAATTTCTCTCTCACCTAGGTCTTAGTTGACACCACTTTGATACAATACCTTGTGAAACAGGTAATTGCATATAATTCTTGTCACTTCTCAAAGGTATAAGTATCTTAAAAGCAGGATCCATCAGGACAAAAATCTTAGACTCAGTAAATGTGTGAATGAAGTAGAAGCAATGTGAGGTCTGCAAAGTAATCAGAAAAGGGGTGGTCAGTTCTGTGATGCCCACAGATTGACACAGGCCTTGTAGCAATCTAAAACGATTTCTAACTGGATACTTTCACTTACTTGTGAAATACAGAGAAACAAAACAAAGGGTCAGACAAAACTAAACCAGCAAACCCTAGAAGTCTGACTACAGAATTAAAGCTGCCAGAGGGAAAAGAATAATGGGGAAAAAAAATGTTGGGAGGCACATGGGACAGAGGTGGAGGACTATGGGAACGAACCTTGGTTGCAGTTGTGGTGTGGCAACATACATCTGAAGGATGTGATACTATGTCTAAAGCATCTACAGTGTTGTGAACCAACGTTACCGCAATATAAGAAAATTTAAAATAAATTAATGAATAAAAGTAAAATGAATTTGTGTAACTAACTACTTGTAGCATCAGGGAATTCTAAATAGCAATCATTTTTCTTTTTGGGTTTTCATTTAAAGAATTCATCAGTTAGTCACGAATAACACAGAAGCCAATCCAGAGGTTATGACTGGAAGGGCAATTCCAACATTGCTCAATACCTGCTTATTTTTAAGACTGAGCTGTAGACACTTGAAGTGACTCATGTGGTATATACAACAGAGAAAACTGGAGCAAAATAACAATATATGTTATTACTATAATAAATTAGAAAATCAACACAGAAGAAACATTCTAGAAAAGCTACATATTAAGAAGGCATATTGAGGTTTTGAATTAGAACTAGTTTTATCATTGAGTCAGAATGAATTGTGTGTTTGTGCACACTGTGTTATCAATAAGATAATACATTCCAAGATGCCTAAAACACATTTTATACACCTTTTTGCTTAAGAACCCATTGCATGAATGGGTATACAGTAGGGGACACAGTATTTTGTTTAATAATTAATTTTTAATTTATTTTTCTTAGAATGTTGGTTTTCTTTTCTAGGTGTAGTCCCACAGAATTTCCACCACCAATTCACCCATGCACCATCACCACAGTTCCTGTGCTCTTCCCATCCCTGCCTTGAGCCCAACCTCTCCCTCTTCCCTACAGAGTGTCTCTGATTTGTAGTTGTTTGTTTATTTTTGTTTCATTTTGTTGTTATTGTTCTATTTTTTTCCTTGATCCCCTATATTCCTCCTATAAGTGAGATCATCTGGTATTTTTCTTTTTCCTTCTGCCATATTTCACTGAGCTAATCTCTTCAAACTCCATCCATGTTTCTGTGAATGGCTCTAGTTTCTCTTTCTTGATTGCTGAATAACATTCTATATATATGTGTGTGTATATATATACTACATTTTTTTTTATCCAGTCATCTATTTTTGGACATTTGGGTTGATTCCAAGTCTTACCTATTATAAATAATGCTGCAATAAACATAGAGGTGCATGAATTAATGTTTTTGTGTCCTTTGGGTAAATCCCTAGGAGTGGGATTGCTGGGTCATATGGTAGCTCCATTTTTAGCAGACTGAGGAATCTCCACACAGTTTTCTACAGAGCTTTGATCAGTTTGCATTCCCACCAGTAGTGTAGGAGGGTTCCTTTTTCACCACATCCTCGCCAACATTTGTAGTTGCTAATTTTTTAATGTGACATTCTTAACTAGTATAAGGTAGTATCTCATTGTGGTTTTAATTTGCTTTTCCCTGGTTATGATGGATGTTGAACATTTTTTCATATGCCTGTTGGCCATTTGCATTTCCTCTTTGGAGAAGTGTCTTTTAAGTTTTTCTGCCAATTTTTTTACTGGATTGTTTACTTTGTGCTTGTTGAGTCATGTGAGTTCTTTGTAGATCTTTGTCATCAGTCTCAGTTGTATGAAGTGCAAAAATTTTTTGTCAATCAGTGGGGTGTCTCTTTATTTTGGGTAATGTCTCTTTTGCTGCACAGTGGGGACATAGTACTTTTTTTAAAAATTTTTTAAAGATTTATTTATTTTATGTATACAAAAACTGGAGTATAGGCCAGAAGTGTGGGGTGGGGGGGGGGGGTGAGAGGATTCACCAGAGACAGAATAAGGATCAGAACAGGCAGATTGAAGTGCACTGCTAAGAGGAGCAGCGGGCGAGGCAGGAGAAGTCTCCTGGGCCATGTGGGTCACCTCCCTGGCCAAGAATTGAACTCATGCTGCAGTGACTGAGAATGCTTCTTAGTACGCTGCTTAACTCTTTGCACCACCAGGGAGGCCCCCATGTACTTTTGATCAAGGAAATTATATTTCTATTCATTAGCTAGGCATCTGAAATTACTTAATAGATGTCACACCCAGAGGCTAAATAAATTTTGTTTAAATAAAAATTTTTTTAAAACTTTTTTAATAAAATATGAATAACATACTTCTACAATCCCAGCAATCTCAAAAAAACAATGATAAAAAACAAAGACATTCTTTCCTTGTTCATCTATGGAAAAAGGCCAGGTAATGAGAAGTAAAAAAGAGAGAGAAAGAGAAGAAAATCTCCTAAAATGAGTAAATTCATCAAGGTTATAGAATGCAAGATCAAGAGAGACATACAAATTATATCTCTAAATATAAACAGCAAATATGTGGAGACCACATATTAAAACAGAGTATAATTTTGATCACTTCTGAAATAGTTAAGTAAAGCTTAAAATACAAGTTCTACACACTGAAAATTACAATATATTGATGCAAGCAACCAGAGGTCATGGTTTAGAAACGTCAGCATCATAAAGGTATAACTGCTGCCTCAATTGAGCTACCGTTTTAGTGAAGTCCTACTAAAACGCCAGTAAGAGCTTTGTACATATAAAAAAGCTTACTATAAAAATGCAAAAACAAGGGAATTGAATAACAATTTTGAAAAGGAAGTTAAACCTTAAGGACTATTTGGAATTCAAGCAAAACAATTTTGAGTTATGCTGATTTTCTTTGTCAAATATTTCTCTAAGAGACCATAGGAGGGAGACATTGTTATATCCTGACTCCAAATTAATAGATTATTTGGTCAGAATACTACTAGTCATAATACCACTACAATAGCTTTGTAATCTCATCCCTGTACTGACACAACCACATGTCATATTTAAACCTTCGTTGAATTAATCAAAGCAATAATTGTTAGATAGACTTTCACCTGAAATCCAACAGAAAGGAATTCTGGTAACCTCAGCTAGGCCACAGGGAGAAATCCATTTCCCTGTGTCATTGGGTTTTACTTTGGTGATTCCATCTCCTACTAAGTAGAATTCAAACAGTTTCCTGGAATATGACTATTGAATGAGTATATCTCTTCCTTTCCAAGGAAAATTATAAAATGAGGACATTGTTAGATTTTTTTTTTCCACTCAAGGGCCTCCAAAATTCTGTATTTGAGTTTTTTTAAGAGAGGAAAATACTTATTTGAGAAGAATTTTGTCTGCATTATGGATTGAACTGTCTTCATTTCATCACTGCTTCGAAGCCTAGCTGTGGTCTAGTTCCTCCTCATCACTCTTTTTCTGAGTCACTGTTTTTCTATGCTTCCCTGTTCTATCCTGATCTATGTCCCAGGCTGACCCATTCTGGTCCATTTAATTGAATCAGAGCTATTTTCCTTACTGCAAACATTTTTTGCTTCTTTTCTAATTGGTCTGTGTATAGGCTTGAAATTTTCATGTTTTGATTTTCATTATCCTAGCTCTATTTGTTATGAATTATGTTTGTTCCCCTCTCAGAACATCTAGTAAAAAAAAACGCCTCATCTGCCACTAAAAGGGGAAATGGGGAAATGGTCATGAGTCCCTTGTTACTTTGAAAACATTCCCAAGTCTTTTTTATTTTTTTAAGATTTATTTTTATATATGCATACAAGAACTGGAGTATAGGCCAGAGGTGTAGAGGATGAGAAGATTCACCAGAGATGGAGTGGGGAGAAGAACAGGTGGATTAACTGAAGCATACTGCTGAGGGGAGCAGTGGGCAAGACAGGAGAGGTCTGCTGTGTCATGTAGGTTGGGGATCAAACTTATGCTGCAGTGACTGCTGATAGCTTCATAATGCTGCGACTTAACCGTTTGCATCACCAGGGAGGCCCCACATTCCTAAGTCTTTGGAAATAACACTCTCTTTCCACCTGACCCATTCCTTGAGCTGAGGCAAGGGAAGAAAATTAACCAATATGACTAATACTAATTTTTTATCTGAGACCCTCTTACTTCCTTACATGCATTCTTTATATGGTTAAAGATTGACACTACCCTTTCTTCTTCAACCCAGATTCTCTGGAAAAATATGTGCTACTCTCAGGGCATCAGGTAACTCCACATAGCCTCTGTTTACTCTGGTCCTTTTAGTTAATGTATGGTTGATATTTATTAGTAAATTAATGAAACTGATATTGAGAAAAAAATGAACTCCTGAATCTAACAGGATAGAGGTCAAATGAAAGAGACGCATACACTACATGCAAGTCAAAAATGAATGATAACTAAGGTCTTAATCAGAGTTTCAGAAAAGATTTTGTGTGATTCCTGACTCAGACAGTCAAGGGAAAGCAATTTACATTTCATGCTGGAGAGAGAGCAATCTGTCACTTAGAAATATTTGGGTCAGTGATACTAGCTGAGAATCAAATCATGGTGGGAACGTGAGAGTGATCCTAAATAAACTAGATAACCAGAAAGATTCGAAGAGCAGACATTTTCCTTCATTTCCTTCAGATTTAAAATATATAAATGTCCTGCCACTACGAGACTGGCAGATGATATGTGGTTTACAAATTTCATATGGATGAGAAAATAATTAGATTCTCAACATCTTTTACAATATGATGAATTTTACTCTCAAACATTTAGAACTGTTAGTAGAAACAAAACAATTGTCTCTTAAGGAAGCATATTGTGATAGAGAAAGAAGAGGATTTGGCATATACAAGTATAAATAAGAAATGGAAATATTTTATTTTTCAGCAAAATGACTAACTACCTGGCTCTCAAATGTTTTCTATATAAACTTACCATTTAAAAATTTACATTATAGATATCTGGACTGAAAAAGAATAGTGAATGCTACGTACAAATATGTCTGATGAAAATGAATGAAATCACATACATGCAAATATTTAAGATTGAAGCAATTGGTGACCGAGCAGTCTCTGTTTACCATAAATCTTAGGTTAAAATTCTTCCAAATCCATCTGTTCTAAAAAGGATTTCACACTTCAGCTCACAGGTGGCTAAAAGAGATTTTTGTCCATACTCAAAATTTTGCTTCATTGTCTAGGCGATGCTCTATTATATCCTAAAACATCCCTTTCGTAGAAAAAAAAAAAAAATGAGCTGCCTCATTCTGGGTTCTTGAAACTGCTCGTCTGTCCTGCAGCTCTCTGTTTGCACTCTTCAGTCTGGGAGGTTGCTAAGCAGCAAGCATTACTTCCCTGCTCTGAGACCTGCTATGTTTCAAGAGTTCTTTGCTCAGGATATTCTATTTAGTGACAAAGAGATTTGATACAGCAGTATTTGTCATGCTTTTACTTTAAATCTGTCCAATGTCATTGCTCTAGGGATCATTTTAATAACAGCACATCTGTAGCACTAAGATTCTAGCAAATGTTGGTTTTTCCAGTGTTATTCAAGATCATCCAGTCCAGCAAGCCATTCATGGATGAAGCAACTGAGGCTCAGTGATCAAAAGTGAAGTATTTAATTTTTGGAAAAATGAAATGTCTTATAGTCCTCAGAAACCGAACTCCGAAGACAAACCTCATTGGCAGAACAATCATTAGGTGGTAAGCCTGAGAAGGAGTTGTCACCAGGTAAAGGACTCTTGGGGGCATAAATTTCTTCTTAAAAACCTTTTCCTTTTTTTTTCTTGTTCTCAGGGCAAGGAAAGTAAGAAGTCAGGAATCCAGGAAACAACAAATAACACATATGCATTTAAACTCAGATGCATGGGTTCTCTGAAGCTCATTGCTAAATATTCTGGAAAGACTCCCTCTTCTAGAGTCTAGATGTCAAGAACCTTCTATTATATTCTGAATTAATCATTAAATTTTTTGTTGATATTGAGTAGTTATTATGTTTAGGTGCTGTTCTAAGATTTTCTATGCATTTGGATGGTCATCCTCTTTAAAACCCTATTTAAATAGATCATAGTTATTTAAATCCTTATTTTACAGTGAAGAAGCTGAAACACAGAGACATGAAGTAACTTAAGAGCCAGTAAGTGGGAGTACTGAAATACCAAGATTCTATTGTGTGTGGTCTGGCTCCAGAACAACAGTATGATTTTAACTAATAGGGTAATATGATTTATTGAAAACTTATGTCAGTCACTATTGCTAATTAATTTAAGCTTTATAAAACCCTCTAAGGAAGTTATCATTATTACTTCCATATTTTAGATTAGGCAACTGAGTGAGTCAAATTTTGATAAATATATTAATTTGTTTTAAAGATTTTGTTTCTTTCTGCATAGAAGAGTTAGGCTGCAAATCAGAGATGCAGGGAGCAGTGTGGAAGGAGGGGGAGAGTTAGGATTTACCAGAGACAGAGTGGAGAGCAGAACAGGTGGATCCACTGAAATACACTGCTGAGGGGAAGCAGCAGACAAGACAGGAGAGGTTTGCTGTGCTATGTGGGTCAGCTCCCTGGCCAGGATGGAATGAACTCAGGCCATAGCAGTGAACCTTTGAGGTGATAGCACTGAGACAAATTTTAGAAATGAAAATTGAACATGATCTTCTAATAGCACAACATTATTATTACTATAGTAGTCCTGTCTGACATAATTTCTACTTTAATGGAAATGTCCACTCTGGGAGACACTATTCATGATCACATGTGTGGCTACTGAATGCTGGCATGTAACTAGCATTACCGGAAGAATTGATTTTTAATTTTATTGACATTTAGTTATTTTTTATCTTCGTCATACATAGCCAAGAACTACCCTACTGTATTGCAGAGAGCTCTAAAACCTTTCTCTTGAAATTATGCTGATTGGTTCAGGACTATCTGAGGGCTATAAAAAAGGCAGATGTCTAGTTTCATCCCAGACCTATGAAATCAGAATGTAAATTTTATTATGACCTTTAGGTACTTAATATGCACAAAAAAAGTTTAAGTGTGGTTCTATATCACTCCACTACTCATATAATTTCTCAAAAATCATTACCTTTCTAATTATTCAAGAAAATGTTATTATTTTCAAATCATCTGTAAATGAAAACTAAACATTTGCCCTCGCTCCCAAATTTTACAATCAGAAACACAGTAAGTATATATTTGTCATCAGTTAAAACTGAAACATCTAAGCACATGTTCAGAAGTGGCAAGAATGTAGACTTCAAACACTACTAGATAACCATTTCCTTAATTTGGTTTTCAAAAGTCAGATTCCAAAAATGACAAACATAAGTTGTTAAAAGGAAAACAGAGATAAGGAAGAGAGGGGGATTTAAAAGAGAGGAGGGACGGAAAGAAAAAGAGGTTGAAACAGAAGAAATGAAAGGGAAAGGAAGGAAAGGGAAGAGAGAGAGAAATTGTCCACACTGATAACAAAACAGAGCATGTGAATGACAAAACTGAAGAATATGAAATTGCAGGAGAAACTGAAGCATGGATTGCAGTCATTAAAATAATGCCAGCTGAGCTGTTACCACTGGCATCTTCATGATATATAACAAAAAAAGACCAAAAAAAACTTAGGATAAAAAAAAGGGAAGGGTCAGACCTACTAAAGCATTTTCCAATCATGAGAGAAATCATGTTCTTTCTTGATTTTTGTGCACTCTATACATTTTTTCTAGGAATATTTTTCTGAGTTAGACTGTAGGAAATCCTAGTTGGCACTTTCTTTTACATCCATTACTCAGGTCTGCTTTCTCAGCAGCAAATCTGCTGATTTCATCTTTTTAATTCAGGTCTTGTCACACATTAAATAACTTCAACTGATCTATCTGCTTGACTAGTGCAGTGGGTCCAACATGGAATAGATGAGAGAAGATGCTCATCATTCATTAAAAAGCTGTGCCTTTCAATTCCCAAACTACAAGTAGTAAGTAAACATGCTAGTCATAATTAAACTAAAACATGGAACAGAACTTTGACCTTACTATACATCATGAAGTCTAAGTTATGCCCCTCTCCTGCACAGCTCTCCTTAGTACTTGTCAGTCCATGTCCACCACAATCCCTGCCCAAAACTACCCTTCCTCTAGCTCTGAACCCACTTCTCACTTGGGCTGCATTTATAATTCAGTCGTGATATCAGCTTAACTTTGTGAATATCATTGCACAGACTCCTAAAATTTGGTCAGAAACTTCACAAGTTTCTCAAAGAAAGGAATGTCTGAGTGAATGCAAGGATGAATGGCTACAATATAGCACTATATATCTGAAGAGATGAGAACCTATGTTTCTGAATCATATACAGTGCTATAAATCAATGTGGCTTAATAATATATTTATATACATATGTGTGCATGCATGTAAGAACTCAAGAATAAAATTTAAAATGGATTCTGAGTATTTGCTCCTAGACATTTGTTGTTGACTCTTGCATCTCTTATCCTTGGATTTGGTGCCCAAAACCAATTAGAGGATTAATGATCACCAGTATACTTGTGATGGTCAAAAGCTGGGGGAAAAAAGTCATTTTCAGATAACAAGCAATGCCACTTAATGCCTCTTTTGTCTAAGAAACTTTGTTTAAACTGTCCTACTTTCTGAGATGTTGTTGTCAGCAGTTTTGCTTCCTCAATTCTTCATCTTTAATATTGGATTTCTGAAAACTGATGTTTGCGTGTACTGAGACAAGTTCCTCCCCATTACACATTTGAGCTTAATTCCTGAATTATAAAGTGATTCTGAATGTAGGTCACTTAGTTCGTGTACTGCAGAGCTGGAAGAATCTGAATCAAAAGACTGAGTTATGAAAAGCTGGAGTCTGCAATGCAGGCAGATCTCCCCATAAAGTTTTCCCAGTGTTTCTGGGCAAAGGTTCAGTGAACTCCATCTTATAAAACCAGTCTAAGTGAGCAGCAACCAAATGTTTTAATGAATGAATATTCATTAAAAAATAAGCATCAGGCACTCAAATATCGAGACGGAGTTCTTCCCTAAAGCTACCTAAAGTCTGGTCAAAGATATAGACTAGAAAATAAGAAAATATGGTAAATCCCAGATGGACACACATAGGCTATGGCTATGGGGTAGTCGAAGAGATGCCACTGCCTCCGCTAAGCATGCATCTGTAGCTGAGTAAAGGCCTTCAGTGAAAGATGTTATCTATTAAAGATGAGCAGGAATTAGCAAGGTTGAAGGGGCAGGGAGTGGGTCCAGAGAAGGAGACCAATATATTAAAGGGAGCAATAGCAACTTGCTCATATGACTGGTGCCCCAGAATTGTTATGAGCGCAGAAAGGAGTCAAGGTAGAGATGTTGCAGATCATGAGAGACAACAAATAAAAACAAAGACAAGACCAAGAGGTTCTTATATGCTCCCTTACAAATCTGAACTTTCTCTTGAAGATTCTTGGAAGTGGAATGACATGAAGAGGCTGACTCTTCAGAAAAACAATTTAGCAGCCGTGTGTAGGGTGGATTAGCGAGCATGAGCTAGAAATGGGAAAACTAGTCTCATAGCTTTAGTTACTTTTCAAGAGATTTTACAAAGGTTGCAATTTGGCTAAAGGTGTCAGGAATGAAGAAGATAGAAAAGATTTAGAAACTTTTCATCATGGACATGGTAAAAGACAACCTTTAAGGTTATGCAAAAAGAAGTCGACCACCTGGATTTACCAGCTATGTGTTTATGGAAATTTAACATAATCACTATTTTGTGTAATTTTAATTAATTTTGCATTATTATCATTGAAAGCATAAGGAGAAAAAATACCTAACTGCATTTTCACCACCCCAAAATAATTCATTACTCACTTATCTCTACATGTTCTTTATATTATAATACATATTTACAAAATACATCATATACTACAAGTGTTTTTCAACAAACTTATCAAATCTAATTATAATTTTCTACTTTATCAAATTTTAAAAATGCAAGTAACTTAGTGAAAAATTAAACATCACAAGCTGACAATTGTCTTGTTATATGGGTTCAAGTTCTTTTTTCATAAAAAAAAGCAACAAATATCTCCAAAGCACATAATCACGATGACTTTACCAGTGAATGAAGAGAAATGAGAAAATGTGAGCTCTTGATTCTGCTGTTTATGTGGACAAGACAGCCTACAGTTTCAGTCTGATGACCAAAATGACTTTATAATGATATTTATTATGCAAAGCAGTACTTGTGTTACAGAATTGTTTTATTACTCTGACTTTCTCAAGATTTTGTCCTGTATCAAAGGAATAGTATTTTTCATTAGAGAAAACTTTTTGTTTAAAGCTAAATTCATGGCTTTCATGCAAAATTTGGATCAAAACTGAGATGGACTGATGCAGTCCACCTAAGCAGTCTAGAAGGCACAGCTCAGTTACACACCAGCACACATCCAGTTACACATGGCTGCCTGAAAAACATTTAAGGCCTGGACATCTTTTCTGAAGTGCTCACACATCTACTTATTTATTTTTTTAACTAGTCATTCTTATAGTGGAGAAATTAAAGATAAATAAGAAATCACCTTTGTTACAAAATTACCCATCACCCATAAAAGGACTCTATAATAGTGACCTAAAGCAGGCAGTAATAACCTTTTTTAAGATTTATTTATTCTGTGCACACAAGCACTGGGGTACAGGCCAGAGGTGTGGGGTTGAGAGGAGTCACCAGAGACAGAGTGGGGAGTAGAACAGGCAGGTCGACTGAAATTCACTGCTGAGGGAAGCAGTGGGCGAGACAGCAGAGCTTTGCTGCACCATGTGGATCTCCATCCTGGCCAGGGATCGAATTTGTGCTACAGTGGCTGTGGATAGCTTCATAATGAGCTATTTAACCCATTGTACCACCAGGGAGGCCCCAATAATAAAATTTTTTATGGGATCAATGAGTGGGAACATTAAGGTAGTATCCACTTCTGTTGATTACAAATAAAGCTATTATGAATAATAATGTACTTCTCTTGGGTAAACATAGGTATATAATACACTTACTTTTTAAGGAAATTGCCAACCTGTTTCCAAAGTGTTTGCATCATTTTACATCTCCAACAAATGAAAGTTCAAGCCATTCCACATCTTCCTCAATACAGGATGTTTTTTGTCAGTGTTTTAAATTCTAAATATTTTAATCAATATGTAAGGGTGTCTTCATATGGTTTTAACATTTGCATTTTCCTAATAAATAAATATGGTTAATATTTTTAAGTGCTTATTATATTTATTAAAATTTTTATGTATATATCAAAATTTATCTATAAACCAAATATACTATATATACACCACAGACTATATGTACATTTGTTATATAATCCTATGGTATTTAAAAGTACATACCATATATATATAAATATATATACTGTATGCTAAATGAGTGTAAAATCTTTTTGTTTATCAAATTCTTTTGTTTATTGAGCTATTAATATTATTGTGTTATAAAGTGTTCTTTCTTGAAAATATATTTTGAAAATATTCTTCCAATTTTGTATTTTACCTTTTTATTTTCCTAACAGTGTTTTTGGAATAGAAATTATTTTGAATATTAATGAAAATCAATGTGCATGTGTGTTCTGAAGATGTGTGTGTGGGAATGAGGTAGGATAATCTCTTCCTCAGACTCAGGGAAGAAGGTGATGAAAAAGAAGATAATTATGTTTGATTGCAGATAGAAATTTAAAAGCCTTGACTTATAGCCCAAATTGTCTCTGTATAATAAGATATGCAATTATGCCGCTACATGAAATGAATGAGAGATGTGAGGTAAAATTATATAAACAGCACAAGAATAATAATGACTGACTTGCAGGGAAATTTTATTATATGCCAGTGACTGTTTACTCTTCTCATTTTAACTTCTCTAATTGCCACACTCTGCACCCTTTAAAATCTTAAGTTAACCCCTTCACTCACCATCACAAATATATCAGGCATAAATAAATGGAACTTAGCAAATATTCTTATATCACCTTTTCTACATTGTCTTTTTCATTCTCTGTCACTTTGTGCCTTGAATTATAGCAGTATCCACTGGCTTAATTTCTTCTTCCTGAGTCCTGTATTTCAGAGGTAGATATGATCTCTCTTATACTAGAATTCTAGGTAACTATCTGGAAATTTCAATCATTTTCTAGCACAGTAGTTCTCATTTATCTCATGTAGATACATTCCATGACTCCAGTGGATGCCTAAAACCACAGGGTACACTGAGCCTTATGTACACATTATGCTTTTTCCTAAATATAAATATCGATGGCAAAGTTAGATTTACAAATTAGGCAGAGTAAGAAATTAACAAGAGCTAATAATAAAATAGAACATACTATCATAATAGAAAATACTATCATAAAAATTAGTGATGTGGTCTCATATTCAAAATATTTTTTTACATAATATTTTCAACCCACATTTAAAGTGGGAGGAAGCTGGAATCATGGAAAAGGAAACCACAGATAGGAGAACTGCTGTACTCTGAGTTTCAGTACAGGGATGTAAGCAGCAAAACCATATCTAAATTTCTTCCCAGCTTATCTCACGTGAGACTCAAATAGGACCACCTATAGAACTTAAGTGTTGATGGTCCCCACATCCAGACCCACATTATTCAAGTTTTCACTCTAAGACCCCAATACCCAGTACTCTCTTTGATCCCCATATAGACACATGTTTAGGGCCAATGATTCAAAAAAGTATTCTCCCCTTGAGCTGACCTTGAAAGACAATACTGAGTTCCCACTGCTGCCTGTCTCACAGTGGTTCACATCCCTATCATGTCCACCTTCTTCTAACTTAGAAGTAAGTGTAATGGCATTTGCCACAAAAGCCTAAACATTGTACTTAATTTAAATATATATATTTATATTCTAATAAGTTTCTCAAAAGTATCTTAAACATTTAGGTTCTGATTTTACTCATTCTTGATTTTAACAAGAAAGATTTGCATAAATCAGCAACCTGGAAGAAAAGAAGTTGAAACTATCATACACCTATTGCAAGCATGTGTAACACTTCAGAACAAGCTAAGATATGGTGACAAAAATACACATCTGGAGTGAGATAAGGAATAAAAATTAGTCCAGAAAAAATGCAGGAAGTGGGTTTACCTATTTGAGTTAGGACTAGAGTGATTTAGAGAAAAGAAAAACAAGAGAAAATATAATTAATTTCTGTCTCTATTCCTGGGGTCTAGTTAACAAATTGGAGCTATAGTCTAACCAGCTGTGAAACTTATTATTAAAGACGATATCAAATAATAACAGTTCTAAGAATATTTAATTTCTTGCAATTCAGATTGGTCATAATATTGGAGCAACTGCAGTAGGACAGGTTTATTAGGAAATAGAAAAATAAAAAAGAGAGGCAACTGCATAGTCACAGACCGGCAGGAGAGCTGCGTTTTACCAGTGCCAAGCCCACATTCGTGCATTATGAGCACCTAACAGCCTAAACAACTACCCAGTTCCTGGAAAAATATTGAAGGAACATGAGCTAATGGTTCCTTTCCCCAAAATTACTATGCATAATACTACAGGACTGAGAGCAGTTATGTGATGAACTAACTTAAAAACTATAAGAAATGTTAATAATGAGAGTCATGAACTGGTGTAGGCACAGTTGGGAACGGAAGTGGGTAAAAATTGTGCTGAGAAAATGAATGTAGCCGAGTGTATAATTGAAAAAATAAATTATGGAAATTTTTTGCTTCTGCTCTTCCATTTCGCCCATTCCCAAAGAAATCAATAGCCTCAACTTAGGACCCCTGGTGACAGGGGACAACCTAAGGGAGTACAAAAGATTCAAAAGGCTGACAGTATTTGTACTAGTGAATGATTTGAAACTAGCAGTTGGTCATTAGAAGCCATCCAGATACCCAACACTGGAGAAATGGGTAAGTAAAATAGATATCCACACAATGAACTCCATACAGAAACTAGAGCACACAACAGTCTTGATGAGTCTTTTTAAAAGTCTTGCATAAAAATAAAGTTAAGAAACAGAATGTAAATTACAGTATAATATGTTCAACTAAATTAAATTCATATACAAAAATGAAAAGTACACATTCCACTTTACATAATATATTAAAATGGTTGCTTGTGGTAAGAGTAATACAGCAGTAAAAATGGAAATATATAACCAATAACATGATCAAAAGTGTAAGTTGATCAGCTAAATCTAGGTTAAAATCCTGTGACCTTGAGAATTTTGCTTTTGACCTTCAGGATTTTGTTAATGTTTCATTGATCACCAAATGGGGAATTAAACAATTGACATATGGTATCCACAATAGAACAGGTTCTTGAAGAATATTTTTAAAGCATCTATGAGTGAGGACATTCTCAATCAAAATTCCAGAAGAATGTTTTGTAGAAATTGAAGATTAGCTTCTAAAATATATATAAAAATCCAAAGTACTAGAAAAACCAAAACCACCTAAAAATAACTTGATGGATTTACACCACTAGATTCTAATATATAGATATAATCTTACAGTAATCAAGTCAACATTGTATTTGAAAGTACAGACAGACAAATCAATGGAACAGAATAGAGGGTCCAGAAATAGACCAATACATAGGTGATCAATTGTTTTTGACAATGCAATTTTATGGTACTGGACCAACTGGATAAAAATAATGAAGATAGAATTTCTACCACTACCTCAAATAATAAAATTGACAATATAATAGCTTGAAATGGATTGTAGATATAAATGTAAAGGCTAAAATGATAAAGCTTTTAGAACTATATTGTGCAATACTATAGCCATTAACCACATGTGGTTATACAGAATTAAATTTAGATCGATTAAAATTAAATCTGATTTAAAATTTGATTTCTCATTCACCCTAGCCATATTTCAAAAGCTTAATAACCAATGTAGCTAAAGGCTACAATATTGGCTAGAGCAAATGGAAGTTCTGCTGGCATGTGTTATTCTAAAAGATAATATATGAGAATTTGTCCCTAAGCTTGGAACTGGTAAAGATTTCTAAATAAGACACAAGAATTATCAAAACCAAAATTTAAAATTTGGTAAGCTGAACTTGTTCAAAACTAAAATGTTGCTTATCAAGACACTGTCAAGAAAATGAATAGACAATGTACAGAGTGGGGGGAAAATTCACAGCACATATATCCAAAAAAGGATTCTATAGAAAGACTGTAAAAAGAATTCCCACAATTCTATTTTTTAAAAGGGTAAACAAGCCAATAGAAATGGAGAAAAATATGGATAATTTACAAAGAAAATAAGCAATTGACCAAAAAGTCTACCAAAAAGTTACTCAGCATAAGAAAACTATAGATGCAAACAACAAAGGCATCACTTGACAACTACTGATGGTTAAACTTAAAAAGAATGATTACATGGAACATTCAGAACTGAACTCTCAAATATTGCTGTTGAGAGTGTGAAATGGTACAGTCACTTTAGAAAACTGTTCAGCAGTATCTTGTATAGTAAAAACACAAGGTATCAGATTGCCCTGACCTGGTATTTTCACTTAGGTATTTACTCAAGAGAAACAACAGCACTTTTCCATACAAATACTAGCACACAACATTTCCTTGGAATTTTAAATTAGTCAAGTTAGTACCAACTTGGAAATAACCCAAATGTTCCTCAATAAAAAAATAAATAATCAAACTGTGGTGTATTCATACAATGAAATGCTACTCAGCAATTAAAGAAGACAAACTGCTAAATGTAGAACAACATAGATAAATCTCAGAGTTTTTTGAGGAAATAAGTCATCCCCAGTTAACTACACACTATATGGTTTCATTTATATGAAGTTCTAGATAAGCCTATCTATATTTCTGGAAGCAGGACTTTTACTACAAAAAGACATGAGTGAACTTTTTGGAACAGTGGAAATGTTCTGTATCCCATCTGAGTGATGTGTTCATAAGGTATGTGAATACAGATGCATTTGTCAAAAATCACTGAATGACATTTATTAGATGTGCAGTTCACAGTATGCAAATTATCCCTCAATTTAAAGAAAAAAGCTCTTGAGATTAAAAAAAAAGTTCATGTATAAACATATATTTTAAATATACCTTTCCTCTTAGTATCTGCAGTGACCACAGCTTTAGATATGTGTGCCTCATGCCTGCCCATACCCAGTCACCCTAATAAACCATTCATTATAGAATTGCTTATTGTCAGGTTCATGCAGAAATCGAGACCTTGCTTCCCACGGTTTCCATGGTCTCAACCCACAGAGCCAAGGCAGTGCTTCACACATCTGTGCTGGGCTTATTGAACATAACTTATCACAAAGAGTCTGGTAAAATCAACATGTCACAGACGAATAGATCTTTTCTTATTCCTGTAGCAGCCAACTCAAGTATTAGTCATCTTCGAGATCAAAACTCTACTCTCTCATTCTAAGCTTGTAAACCTAAGCCTAGACTGCTGCACACATCTTAAAGGCTGCTGCCGATTGATGTGGTTTTTTTTGCTTTCATAGTCTACAAACCTAAAAATAAATAAGTAATAATGCTCAAACATCCATTTTGCATTTGCTTTATGTATTGCCTTTTTAAGCACTTCTTTTGTTTTTTAAATGAGCTAAATATGCTCAAACATATATTGACATCAAGTAGGTTGCCATGGGAGCTGAATGCAGCTGTGGATTGAGATTTACAGGCAGGTAATTTAAGAAACCCTGGAGCAAAGAATGAGTGCTTGATAGTGTCCCAGACCCCCTCAGGGTACATCAAAATTAAATAAAGCACCGAGACTTGAAGTGAGGGGTAGTTATTATACAGTGAAGAGTAGTTGAAAGAATAAAGCAGTTTCTCTTAAAGATCTGGTTGCCAGAATATACACTTATCATTTTAGTTTGATATTAGTTTGGGTCTAGATTCCTTTTGCTTTTATTCATTACATCAAAAACTAAATGACCTACTAGTGAATATATAAATAAGTTAGAAGAAAACTCAAAAACAACTCACAAATTAGAGTCTAATGAACACCGACCCTGGTCAAGGGGACATAATATAACGTGTGCCATTAAGAACCTCCATTTGCAAACTACTAATATTGTCACTCCTCCCAAACACACATATATCTTTGCCAAATCATGAGTTATGGGTTTTGCTGCCTTTTTCTAAAGATA
Source organism: Galemys pyrenaicus (assembly GCA_019455555.1). Lineage (NCBI taxonomy): Eukaryota > Metazoa > Chordata > Mammalia > Eulipotyphla > Talpidae > Galemys > Galemys pyrenaicus. Next base: position 7,840,120 of record JAGFMF010011568.1, read on the forward strand.
TCCAGTTACATGAAGCCTGTCACCTCTAAAAGAATAAAACTGTAAAGTGTAACTTTTGTAAGATACATAAATATTGGGAAGTTTTATCTTCATTTGGTATCTCTTTTGCAGATCTGGAAGGAAGGTCAATATTTATTCTTTACCTCCCTACCAACTTACTCATATGACCATTTTTATAATGTTGATTTAAAATACACTGATAGGGGCCTCCCCTGGTGGCGCAGTGGGTTAAGAAATGCACTATGAAGCAAACCGCAGCCACTGCAGCACGAGTTCGATCCCTGCTGCTGGCCAGGGTGGGGGGACCCACATGGTGCAGCAGACCTCTCCTGCTGTGCCTGCTGCTCCCCTCAGCAGTGTACTTCCATTGATCTGCCTGTTCTGCTCCCTGCTCTCTGTGGTGAATCTTCTCACTCCCCCCCACACACCTCTGGCCTGTACCCCAGTGCTTGTATGCATAAATAAAATAAATCTAAAAAATATAAATAAAATACACTGATATTGGGCCTCCCTGGTGGCACAAGGGGAGCACTATGAAGCTATCAGCAGCCTCTGCAGCAAGAGTTTGATTCCTGGCCAGGGAGGTGACTCACATGGTGCAGCAGGCCTCTTCTGTTTCACCCTCTGCTCCCCTCAGCATGTATTTCAGTCAACCTTCCTGTTCTGTTCCCCACTCTGTCTCTGGCCCCCGTACCTCTGGCTTGTGCCCCAGTTTTTGTATGCATAAATAAATAAATGCATTAATTAATTAATTAAAATACACTGGTATCAAAAAATCAAAATTCTTTTTAATGGTAAAATTTCTCATACTCTATAAAATGTTACCTAAATTTTCTGATTTTAAATAAAATACTGTTATAATTCAAAATGCTCCATTTGACCCCTTCTCTGTGGGTAATTTAATATCTGCTACAAGCAAATCCATAATTATATAATATCCTAGAAAGAACACAAGAATTAGAGACATTCTGAATCTGAGTTTGCTACATAGCAATTTTGTGATACTGGACAAGACAATTTTTCTAAATCTAATTGTTTTTTTTAAAGTGTTAATTATATTGTAAGAGCACCCAAAGTACTGTTTATAATTCCAATAATAATGTATATGAAAGCATTTTAAAAATCATAAAACAATTGACTGATAAAGTCCATTTGTTTCCACTTTATATTTACTAACAGTGAACACAAGCTTATATAGCATAGTAATAATGTGTTACTATAGAAATAAGGACTCCAATTCAATGATGAAAGATGCCTGCACAGTTAACACAGCTCAAATAATAATGGTATCATTTATTGAATGTCAACCAAGCAACCAATAGTTGTACATTTTACCATTTAATCCTGCCAACAACCCTCTAAGATAGAACTCAGCTCCATTTTAAAGATATTAAAGCCAGGTGTTGTGAGCATGCTTTTATCCACCGTGATCACGTCCTTGAGGGAACCACTCCTCTCCCTCCCTTGTTGAGCTGATGAAGTTCCCCTCACAGTCTCTTGACTACTCCAGCCACAGGAGTAGAAACTTGCAAAATTGGGCCAATAAGTTTTCTTTTTATAAAGCTCTGCATAAACTTTACATAGAAATTTCCCTTTCTGTGTTACTAAGAGGATTCATGTTTGAAGTTGCTAGTAGTCACCAGACCCACTATGTGTCTCAAACCTCCGTGCAGGATAAGGTCAAACAAGGATACACAAGACTCTACCAAAGGACTAGTAACATCATTTGAACCTGATCTAACCAAACCAAGCCTGGATGGACTGTTCTCTAGGGCATAAGTTATAAGAGCAATGAATTCTTTTATGTTTCAGCTTATTTGAATTACCTTGAAAGAATCCTGAAAGGAAATAGAATTTCCTGTGACATAATAACAGAGTTACTAGTGCCTGAAGTTCTGCACAATTCTGTTGGTCTCTTCTATCTAATATTTTATTAGCTTTGTGATGTTCTATCATTCTTACTTTATCTTTGAGATGACACTGTACAGGTAATTGTCATAGTAAGTCAATTGACTGTGTAAAATGAACTGCTGATTCACCTTCTTTCTTACCACCAGGAAGCTGCACCTTGTATCATTTAATCCAAATTCCTTTGAGAGTGAAGTAAAGGACAAGTCCTTAAGCAATTTGGCATCACGTGAGGACAAAAAAGGAAAATACATGCAATTTGGGTAGAAGGAACCATTAAATAGCACATGGAACATCAACATAAAATGGAAAACATCATTATAGAAGACTCAAACTAAAAACCATAGCTTTGAAATTGCATTTGACTTTATGATTACTGAAGCAGAGCTTCATAGCAAAGAACGATTTTTTTTTTACTGCATCCCTGCAATATATATTTATGGGTTATACTAGAACCTATATCTTCAGAAAAATGAAATATGGTCATAGTCATTTCATATGTAGAAAAAAAATGTTTATTGAGCAACTACTATGGGCTGGCATTGTTTCAGACAACTCTCAGCTTTTATGGAGCTTACTTTCTGGTGACAAACAAAACAAGAAAAAGGTATAAACTATATATATCATGTTATGTACTGATACATGCTAGGGAAATAATAAAGCATGGGAAGAGTTGGGGAAATCATAGCAATTTTAGACACAAGGACAAAAGAAGGACTCACTAGGAGGATGACATTTAAACAAAGTACAAATGAAAGAATACGTCATCTAAATATTGTCAAGGAAAATACTTTGAGCAAAAGAACAGCAAACATAAATTTCAGTAGTGGAAAAGACCCCTTTGAGCAACATTCAGAAGTGATTCATGACTAAAAATATTTTGCAAATAGCAAATAACCTAAAACAATTACATATTCATACACACGCACTTCTACATGTAATTCATTTTTTATTTAGGGAGGTTAAGCCATATTAATACCATTAAGTGCACATACATGTTCTCACACATATAAATACTCATCTGGAAATTGTAGAAAGATATTTTATTTTTACCCAGTAAGCAATGAAGAGTTAGATATAGATACAGATATAGATATGGATGATATAGATATATCTATATATCTCAAATGGTAAAATCTATGGATAAATTTAGGACAAAGACTACTATCAGACTTTTCCTTTGTTCTCATTATAATGACACCTTGCAATTCAAAGCATTATTAACAAAGATACATCGTCTGAGGCGTTATGAGTTTTTATTTTATTCAAAGCTTATATAGATATCTCTGTGGGAATTCTATTTCAAAATATATTAGATGTACACAATACAAAAGTATAGAACACTAAAAAATGTTGACTAGTATGTTTTTAAAAATTCTTAAATCTCTGTTAAGCTAGCAGTTGAGGAAACAATTGAGTCCAGAAAGACAAAGATTCTACAGATATAAGCAACTCCTAGAAACAGCATTTGTCCTAGGACATCTGATAATTTTTGCTAGCCTAAAGGATGAATTTTAACTGCAACATAAAGACAGCAAAATATAGTAACAGCTTGGAGACAGCTGTGATACCCCCAAAGAAGTTAAGATTGCTGAAGGGTGACATGTCAATGAATGAATCAGAAAATCCCAACCCACAGAAATTCATCTGTCCTTGACTGTGTGTATAATGGGAGGAAAAAAGAAAAATTATTCTCCTCTGGAAGTTTTTAACTACAATACTACAATCACAAATTATGTATGGTCCACAAATGCTTCCTGAAATTTGCTCAAAAATTACCTCAGTTTATCACAATTTTCAACACCTGTAAAAAGAGAAACTTCAACTCTCACAGAGAACTCTACTTCCATTTGCAAATTTAAAAGAATCTCCCATTATAAAGTTCAATGGAATATAAGCCTACAATTAAAGCTCAGCAAATACAGAAAGAACCACTGTGAAATGTCTGAAGGAATAACAAACTGCAGAATCAGACCTGCAAAAACTATAGTTATTGGCCAAATTAGATAGAGACTCTAAACGAAATTAATATGATTATAGAAATAAAAGGAAGGACTTGAAAGTTTAATAAGGAGGAGATTATTGAAACTGATCAAGCAATTTTTAAAAGAACCAACTGGAGCATTATAAATAAAAAAATACAATAATTGAAATTAAAAATTAAATTTCTGTGGAAGTCACTAAAATATAAGGGAATGAAGTTTTTAATTTCAAACTTGTATACAAGCAAAAAAGAGAGAGAAATTAAGCAAAGAAACTCAATAAATTTCAAATAAAGAACAAATGAGATGTTAAAACCTACAGGAAATGTAGGACATAAAGAAAGTATAAAAGTTTTGGATACAAGTCCTAATATTTATGTAATTTTATTAAATGAAAATAGATTAAATTCTCTCTAAAATTTAAAGACTATTAGAATTTTTTAACATAATCTAGTTCTATGCCTATTACAAATGACACACTTGAAACATAACAACATAGACAATCTGGAGTAAAAGGATATTTTTTTTTAAATTCTAAGTGAAACTGATTTAGTTATATTGCTATAAAAAATTGACTCTTGCCAAAAAAAAATTAAGGGGTCATTTTATAGGGCTAATATAAAAATATAAATTTTCAAATTTACATTTAACCCTGTAAAGCAAAAAAAGTACAGAAAAAAGTTATAAATCCACTACAGTAGAGAAGACTTAACCCAGTTGTATCAGTATTCGATATACTATCCACGTAAATATCAGTAAGAGTAATGAACTTAAAAAATTAACAAAATTTTTCTCATAGTTATATATAAAATAATAGCTGATTAGGTAATAGATTGCAGTGTACCCATAAAATAAAATAATATCTACCCATGAAAAACCAAGTATAATTTCATATGTCAAAAGGGATTACTGTGAGGAAGAAAAAGAAAGTATAACACTCTGAAGACAGTATAACACTCAGTTTGAAGAAAGCAAAAACACTATGATGCAATGTATGTAAAGTTCAAAAATGGACAAACAAAACAACTTAGAAACAGGCAATGAAATAAAAGGGAGAATGAATAGCATGTTAAGCATAGAATTAACAATAGTGACTCATGTTGGGTGGGGCAGATGCATTTAGAAGTGAAGTGGAGGGGCTGGAAGGGACTACTAAGTTTTTTTTAGAAAATAATTGGTATCCGAGCCTCCCTGGTGGCACAGAGGGTTAAGCAACACACTGTGAAGCAAATAGCAGCCACTGCAGCACAAGTTCGATCCCTGCCACTGGCCAGGGAGGGACCCACATGGCGTAACAGAACTCTCCTGCTTTGCTGGCTGCTCCCCTCAGCAGTGTGTTTCAATCAGTCTGCCTGTTTTGCTCCCCACTCTGTCTCTGGTGAATCCTCTCACCTCTCTGGACTCTGGCCTGTACCCCAGCTCTTGTATGCATAAATAAATAAATCTGTAAAAAAATAATAATAACCCAAGTGTTGACTTTTTTAAATCATTGTTGCTGTTGAACTGTAGTTACATAATCTATAGACACCTTTGTTCTAAAAAGATCATTTTTGAACATTAAGAAGCACATATAGAGGAGTCTAATGAGGAAACTATACCCAACTGCATCAAGTGCCTTCTGGAAACCAACAGTGTGCTCATAACACGGTCTCACTGAATCATTGTGTCGCTTATACATAATTAAGTCTCATGGACAGACAAGCACTCTTATCATATTAGACCTAAACAAATGTGGTCATTTTTGAAGGGGTTCCCTTACAAACCTTTCCTGATTCCAGGATAAGGAATTTAATGGTTTTTAAGGACTAAATTATTTCTCAAATTCAGAACAGGACAAAATTCATATTTACAGGCAATCCTAACTACAAACAGCCCAAATTTGTCCTTGTGTTACACCTTATTCCTAGATAAAGGATATAAGTAGAAACTTCCTGGGAAAATCAGATTACACAAATGTATGCTATTTTGAGAGTTCTAGAAGACTTCTTGACAGAGATACATTGGGAGTTGTTTAAAGAGTACTAGAATGAAGGATGATCTGAATGACTGAAGGGTAAAATAATGAATAAATTAGAGAATAAAGAGGAACTTGGTGAAGAAGAGTGGAAAGAATGCAAAAATTGTTAATACAATCAGGATGTTCTGATTTCACAAAAGTTTTGATCTTCAAGTCTACAATATTGATACATATTTAGCATTATTTTGCAGAAAAGAAAATTTATATGAAAATGAATTAAAATATTTTAAGCTTTTCAATAAGATATTTATCCTTCAATGTTTACCAGCACTACCATGGTTAAGAGTCATTGAGCTACTGGGTTTCAAGAATTAAACATTTAATATCTTATTTTTCATGCACACATTTTTCCCCTAATTTCTAAGTATGGTTGAAAAACTTACTTTAATTATCTCCTATCTGTTATTCTCAGTCCCATGTTACTCTTTGGTGTGAAATTGATAATGAGAAGCCAGCTGATAAAATCTGGGTGCAAAGGCTGAAATCAAACTTAAAATATTCAGTGATTTTTTGCAAATAAAATAACAATGTAAATTTTTGGAGTTTGGGTTTGTTTTATTTTAAGAATTTTTAAAAATGAATGTCTGTCACCCTAGAAACAAAATACAGACCCATATCAAGATAACACAGTGAAAATAAATAAGAAGTCAGTAAGAAACCGTACTGCCATTTTCTAGCATGACAGGACCACAACCTAGAATGGCCTGGAAACAATGTGCTCTTTTGTACACATTCAAACCAAAATCTTCCAGATTATTTAACCCACAAATAAGCATGATCACACCAGGTTCATTATTTCTTATTGGACACAATTTTTTCTGTTGTTTTTTTTTTTTTAAATTCAGACCTTAGATCTTGATGAAACTAAGGACTTAATTCTATCCCTAAGGTACATGAAAATAAGCTCTCTGAGAAGAGGTGTAAGAGTCAATATGAATTTACAATGAGGTCCCCCCAAGTAAACAATCCCAAATAAGTGCATGGCAGGATCATTTTTTTCAATACTAGCATATCTTCCTGACTTTCAAACTCTCCCACACCCTAAACATTTTCAAGCAGTTAGGCTACTTCTACATGATTATGTAAGCCCATCTGGACTTTTACAACAGAATAACATAGACCGGGTGACTTATAAACAACAGAAACTTTTCTCACAGCTCCAGAGGCTGTGTAGTTCAAAATCAAGGCATCAGAAGCTTTGGTGTCTATGGAAAACTCACTTCTGTGAAATTTTTGCTATGTCCTCAGTAAGGGTGAGGGAGCTCTCTAGGGTCTCTGGTATAAGGACACTAATCTTATTCATAAGGGACATACCCTCATGATGTACTCAACCCCCAAAGATCCCTCCCACCAACGTTACTACATGGAGGAACATTTATGTAATCAATATCATCACAATGATTGTCTCAGAAGGGATGTATTTCAAGGCAAAAAGTCAGAATGAGATTGTTTTATTTCCTTGCAAAAGGAAAGTGAGAATTAAGAACTTAAACTAACTTCTTGCAAAAATTTTTTTTTTTAAAATGAAGATTAGAGAGCGAGATTTAACTCTGAAACTCTACAATGTTTGCCCAGGCTAGGAAGGGGATTGAATGAAACAGTAGAAAGAGAGGTAATAAAAATGATATATTAGAGAGACTGAAGGATAGACAGATCACTACAGCAAAGAACTATGCAGAAGGTTTATTTGGGTGAACAGGAGAGGAGCAGAAGATAGGGTCACTACAACTATACTCCTGGTGCTACTCAGCAAGTATGGGCACAGAAAAACTGACCTCTCTGAGCATCCCTGGACGCACAGTGGGTTGAGCCCATAATGTGAAGCATCCACAACACAGCAGCACGAGTTCAATCCCCGGCCAGGGAGGGGACCCACGTGGCCCAGCAGACCTCTCCTGCCTTGCCCACTGCTCCCCTCGGCAGTGTATTTCAGTAGATCTTCCTGTTCTGTTCTCTACTCTGCCTCTGGTGAATCTTCTCACCTGCCATGCCTCTGGCCTGTACCCCAGTTCTTGTATGCATAAATAATAAATAAATCATGAAAAGAAAAAGAAGAAAAAAGAAAAAGAACTGACCTCTCACTAGCTTGTAGGGTGGGACTTTGCTCTGCTAACAGCCAGAATTATTCCAGAAGATCACCAAGAAGAATAATAGTCTCTTTTTCCCTGTTCCCATCTAATTTAGTCCATATAAATTAAATGCTTTCTGTATCTAACAATCCCACTAGAAGCAAATGCTATATATATACCTATATACCAGAACCGAGTAAGTCAGAGAAGGAAGGAGAGTGTTGTCCTGGATAGGTAGTAGTCTGGTGAGGGGCTGGTCATGGGAAGTAACATGAGATACTTGGCTGGCAGGAGCAGGGGCTAGAAAGAATAAATTCCTTTCCCCTGAATTAGCATCTCACCAATTCTACACCTTCTGTCAGTCACTCTCCATTCTCCTCTCCTCCATGTCCTTGCTTACCTATGCCAAGAGGGAAAAAAGAAAAGAGTTGTAACAACAAAACTCTTCTCATGCCTTATAGTGTGCACAAGGCATTCTCATACATAATTTATCATCCTCATAACTCTGAGAGTTAGGAAGTTCAAGCCTCATGTTTATTCCCCACTTTTACATATGAGCGAAACTTAGGCTCTGAAAGTTCACGTAATTCACCCAGGAGCACAGAGGCACTAATGGTGGCTGAGCTAGCATGCTCAGTGCTTCCATTCTCTGTGTTCTTTCACTGTTGATTTGGTCCTGCTCTGAAGTTCAACCTGTGGTTTAAGAGGAACTAGACATTCTTCCCTCTCAAAATGTTCCTTTCCAGATACCAGGACACCCTGCCTTAGATATTTCTCTACGTTTAGGTCAAGTCTTCAGGAACCCCTTGGAAAATGAAATAACAGACTAACCCATTCATTCATTCCAGATTCTTTTATCTGAGACTTCTTCAGAATAGGACTACTAGTTAATGAAGTTAAATGTAAAAAGAAAGCCAATAGTATGGAATAAAGACTCAAAAAATAGTTATAAAAAAATTAGAACTTCTTGACACTGTGACATAAATCCCCTTGATTAATTAAATTCACCAGGTAACCTCAATAGTGAAATAAAATATCAGAAAACATTTTTAAATTTCATCAAATCTGAATCTTTCTGAAAATAATGAGTCTCTGAAATCAGTTTCCTTAAAGGAGAACAGTTTTATTACTTTAACTCAGTAGTAAAATATTAAAAATTATTTTTACTGAAATTACTGAATCTATCATGTCCCCTAACTCGATGGTGTATAAACATAAAGAATAATATATCCTAAAATATAAAACCCTAGATTAATATTAAATGAGCAACAACGGATAAACAGGACTTTCTGCTCTGCTTTCACTGAAGACAAACAGAAACAGTAAGCCAAGAAGCAGGTATGAATCAAACCAGTGAATGCATGCATTGTTTACTGCAATACCAACAAAGCTTTTAAAATGTCAAAAGAAAAGTATACTTTAATAAAAATACATAAAAACTGTGCTGAAAAATTAATGCAGCACCCCGTGCGCAAATAAAACCCTACATGAATAGAAAGTTGAGATTAACTTCACGCATCAATAAACTTCACTGACAATCACTAGTGACACACTCTCTTCCCCCTTTTAAAAACAATTACAAGTCTGGGGGATAGGCAAAGCATAATGGGCGTCAACATTTTTGACTCACATAACTTGGATATGCAGAGAAAATATCTCCGTTGTTGTTTATCGTTTTCCTCAGGAGCCTTCATTCCCAGTTTAGGGGGAATATTTTTAAATGAATCTCTAAGCCAGTTTAAACGTAGTTTGATTTGATAACCCAAATCATCCCTTCAGGCAATATTTATTCTTTCTGTGAGTAAAGCGAGAAGCTCATTCTCTCAGATTTCCTATGCTTCCCCCACTGAATGTAAGCGGTAGTAGCATGGCTGGGGATAAAAGGAGCCCAGTGTGAAGTGGTTAGAGAAAGTGACCTTGAGCTTAGTATTATGGTCTCCCAAATGATGTTTGTTGTCTTATTTACCTGGCTGCTCTCTGTCTTGTCATTCTTGACTGGGATCTCTCATTGGTCTCATTTTGCCACTGTGGTCAGAGCCCAGTTTACTCATTAGTCATTTTTGGTCTCACTTTGGTACCTGTTGACTCTAACCCTTGAAGTTCCCTTATAGTCTCTGCCATTAAGTCTTTGTCATGCTTTCTAGAGCCCAGCGCCAACTCCAATACTCAGTACCCAGTATCTTTGGGAACTGTGATGTCTCAGGAAAGCTTAATTAATATTACAATATTGTTTTTTCCTTCATCTTTCCTTCTTAGTGGTTTTCATTTCCTGAAGTGATGACAAGAAGGAACCTCCAGTTTCCTTTTAACCATCCTCATTTTTCATCAGATATAAGAAATGACTGTGAACCACCCAAGGTCAAGTTGCATCCAGAGATAAGAAATAATATGAAAAACCTCAAGAGATTTTTAGAATGGGATCACTACACAAGGGGTTGTCTTCAAATTTTTCAGGATTCATTTTGCCATGAAGCCCCTGAACTTCTTCACAGTGAGTGATCTCTAAGTCATTGATCAAACAAGAATAAAGAGGGAAAGAAGACAAAATGAGGGGGCCTCCTGGTGGCCTAGAGGTTAGTCTCAGTGCTATCACCACTACACTCTGAGTTCCATCCCAGGCCAGGGAGCTAACCCACATGGTGCAGCAGACCTCTCCTGTCTCATCCCCTGCTCTCCTCAGCAGTGTATTTCAGTACATCTGTCTGTTCTGCTACCCACTCTGTCTCTGGTGAATCCTGTCAACCTCTACACTTCCAACCTATATCCCAGTTCTTCAGGCAAAAGGAAAAAAGAAGACGAAATGAACAAGAGGAGTATTATTGCCATCTCAATAGACTAGCTTGCACAGTCAGACTTGTAATTTTTATCAACTAAGAGCCCTTTTTAAAAAAATTTAGGAAAAAGGCCTTCGTTTAGTAATTTTCCAAATGAAAGCATGAAAAGAAAAATCTTAAAATTAAACAAGTCAAAGAATGCATGATGCAAGATGCTCTCAAAGAATACAGTAATTACCACAAATAAAATATACTATAATTATGTTCTCAGAAATAGGTCTATTCAAAGAAGTCATTCATATATGTGATTATGCATGACAGCTAAATGAAGTGAGCATGAACAAGGTTTGTCAAAATGCAAATGCTATTCTAAGGGGCAGTTCTGATATATCAAATGGAATTAAATATCTCAAAGACCTTACTTCCCTAACACATTACAAACATCACTATTTCCAACCACGTAAAATAGTCTCAACATTTGTTGCAATATACTGCAAATAATTAGACTAATATTCTTTGGATTTTGTTTCTAAGAGTGAAATTTTTCATAGACACAATCTCTTATTACAATTTGGGTAAAACTCATTTAAAAGATTTGTGGTATTGGGAGGATAATATTACACATTTGAAACTGTTTTGTTTGTCCAGAGAGTTCAAATATGCTATATTCTCAGAAGTGCAATAAATACGCTCTTTGCCCTTTTGAAAGTCAAGCTAATTCCTGTGAACACAACAAAGTACACAAATACATACATACATCTGTGTGTGCATGCTGCATCCCTCTCCTTCTCCTCCCCATCTCCCTGAGGAAATCCAGAGTAGTATCCATTATAATTTTTAATGGCATCTGATTGAAACATATAAGTATATTTCATTGTGTAAGACCTCTTACAAACATCATTCTCAGCTTCAGGAATAAAGACCGGTGGTGTATTTGTGCAGATTTTACCTCTGCAGGCTTTTCACAAATGCAGTTAAAGCATAACATGTGACTTCCATAATTGAATGTTATTTACATCAGAATGAAGAGGGCTTGCATAACCAGTGCTTGGGGTTCATGCTTTTTGCACTATAGACTAAAGAAAAACAGTCTGTTTCCAGGAAAATCACTTCTTGCTTTGCCCTATATTTGATTAGTAATCTCACCCGAGGGCAGACAGAGCTAGAGAGTATCAGGTGTGCCCAAGCACAGTTACCACTTAAAAGCAAAGGAAAGAAAGATTAGAGCTTGAGCCCCAGCAAGAACTGAGATTGTACTTGATTCGATATTTGTAAAAATCAAAAGACTAGATATGCTGTCTAGTTCTATTTTTATAAGATAATAGACACACGGCTAATATAAGTATGGCTTCTAAAAATTTCTACAAATTTGCATCCTAAATGCAAATTCTATTTAGCCCAAACATCTATTTTATTTATATTTTATTACATTTATCTTTTAGAAATCAATGCAATAACAAACTATTAACATCTGCTGCAAAACTGAGGCAACCAGAAGAAAAGGATGATGGGTGGAAGCGAGGAGGGGGAAAGGTGAGAGTCAGGGAGCAGGAGCCCAGTAGAACATGGTGGAGAATTATTGAGGCACTGGTGGGGGGCATGGTGTGAAAATAAACATTTGTAGAGGTTTATACCTATAATCCCCAAAAATACAACAATGTAACCAACCTTACCTCAATAAACATTCTTAAAAAAAAAAAAAAGAAACTGAAGCATCAAAAAGAGTAAACACATTTCAATCTTACTTAGTAATGCAAGAGAAAAGGAGACATTTCACAAAGATTTTTAAAGATCTGAATGTTTTCTGCTACCCTTGAGTTACGGTGAATGAATCTGAATATACTTCAATATTTTCCAAACTCCATGCTTTTATTAGCAGAAGCCAAATAACATAAATATTTAAATCGTATAACCAACTTCCTTTATCTCATTCCCTGCCTATCATATCAGTCAAGGTCCAACCAGGAAAACAGAAAATACTACAAGGTATTTAATGTAAGGACCTTATTCTGCAGATGTTTGAATTGCTAAAACATAAAGTAGAAGTGGGGGAGCAGACCCAGGGGTTAGCAGCAGCAGGAAGCTACAAACACTGTGGGCTAGAGAGCTAAAGAGAAGTCTGTCGCTGGAGTCTAGGAGGCTAAGGCGGAAAGGAAGCTGCAGTGAGGTAGGAGGCTCAGCCACCACTGAATTGACCACCTAAGGCAGACGGAAACACGCCTGCTTTTTTCTCCTTCTGTCCTCCAATCTAAGGAGCGAAAATTGTTGGAGTCAGCTACCCAGTGACAAAAAGAGAGAAAAGGGAAAGCTGAGGAGCCAGTGCGAGGCCCAGCACCGCTCTCCTAACAGCTACTGGAGATCTGCTTACTCGGGTAGCCTGAAGTCACTGAAACAAAATGCCAATTGTTATACAGCTGATTTCTCATTGGATATTAATAAACTTACTTAGAATATAGTTGCTATAAATCCTCTTCTAAAATTGCTGTTCTTAAATTCTATTCTTTTATACTCACTTAACATTTAAAGTTTCTTTCAAAGGCTAACACTGGACATTACATTATTATGATGTAAAAGACATGTTATAAAAAATTACCTATTCATTGTTAAGGATTATTCATAACAGCAGGTAAAAGCTGAGGAATCTGGTGTTGTTTGCCATTTGGCTTCTTCAAAGTGGGAAATAAGAGTAAAATTAAGATTCAAGTGAGAAAGAATAAAGGAGATACATAATGAAATTCAAATGGCTTGAATGTTGACATTTTTTTGTCAAATTTCTGATACCAAGTAATAATAATTGCAGGTAAAAATCTTTTTTAAAGAACACCTAACGGTCATTGTGGTCAAAATAAGTCTTAAGAGAATTTAAAACAGTTGATTAATCAGAAAGCATATCTCAGAATAGATAACAAGCATAAGACCTCCTCAGTGCACATAAATATTCATTTTGATCAGCTAACTCAACCACTGCATTGTGAAGCCTTGACTCGCTCCTGGTCATATAGCTTTGGTCCTTGATCTCATCAGAACATACAAGCTAAATAACTGCCAGGTATTGCCATCATTGTTTGAATAGTCTTCCCTATCTGTGGTAAATCATAGTATGGAGAATGGAGTGTGATTCTAATGTAGTGTGAGGCAAAAAGATGTGCTTTTAGTGCTTTGTACTCCCCAGTACAGCTGATCCTGCCAGTCTCAGGGGCCATTTTCTTTTCAAAACATCAGAGAGCACACATTGTTATTAGAACCACCAGGAAGCCTGCTTAGACAGGCCTTGTGCTGACTCTTGGCAGAGACTAGCTCAGTCTTATAAGGCATATGAAATTCAGAGTTCTAAACCACTAGTGCCTTATTAAGGATCCACTGGCAATTTTTATATGATTAGGAATGGCCAATTGCAACTGGGGAAATTATATTCTTAGTTCTTCTGCCACCACAGCAGTTTTTACACATTAGATCTATTTTGTTTTTCCTTCTTTAAAAAAGGTAAATTAGGTAGTTCTGTTGTGTACTACTAACCAGTTACTGTTTTCTTGGGCAGAGTTGAGGGGGAATATCTCATTAATTCAGCACAATCCTTAAACATTGCCTGTCCCTACATAAATAAACCAATAAGCAATGTTTACTTACTTAGAAATATTTAACCCACTTACCTCAGAAATTTTGAAATCTTCAATAAGGTCAGAGATAGATCATTTTATTTTTTTTTTCTAAAATACCCTAAGTGCCTAAATTCCTAAAATACGATCTCATTAATAATCTACCTTTAAACAGAACCAAAGGCAAGACACAAAGACCATGAAATGGGAAAATAATCAAGTATAATGATATGTCAACCTAGAGACCAGTTTTAAATGCCAACCAGGTCAGATGAGGAAGAGAAAGTAGAACTAGAAGGAATAATGAATTTTTAAGCTATATGAAAATACACATATACCCATCAAAACTTTTGTTTCTACTATAGTTTCAGAATAATCCCTAAAGATTTCAACAAAATGGCTTCCATTTTCCTATTTTGGAAGAAGTTAGAATTTGTCTTTACTTCAGGATTGCTGTTGGTAGACTGCATGGTTACTATCTTAACTGTGATATCAAGTAGCCTGTTAATTATTTGAAACTAAGGTAGTTTCAAGAGAGACAAAAAGCAGGGTATAAAATTGAGGAAAATCTCAGATGTTATAAACTTTTCATTCATTATGCTACTTAAATGTTATTGACCAACAATATTTTGCCCTAACTATTGAATTAGAAATGTCTCAAATGCATCATCATATATTCTTTCCCGCTTTAAGTGTCAATTCAAACAATTCCTGACTTGGCTATATATAATATACATGTAGATATTTTTATGTTTCTATACATGTAGATATTTTTAAATATTATGATGATGTTATCTTTCATCTGTATTAAGCCATAACATAATACAGACATTTTTAGTTCCTTAAAGCTAAATTTGTATTTATTCAAGGTTTCATTTCTGCCTAGGATATAGAAGGTAACAAGACAAATTCATTCTCACCCCAAAGCACAGAAAAGCTGAATAATTTCTATCTTTATAACTTTTTTTAAGACTACCAGATAGCTGAGGTTGAACAGCACAAGGACAAAATATTGCAGATGGCACATGCTTACTGCTTCTAGTCCAAAGGAGTAGTAGGATCTAGATATACCCTCCAACCCAGAACAATTAAAACTGCTAACAAAATACATGATATAGTGGTTTTCAGACATTTTAAAATAGGCAGCATAAAAATAGAAGGAGACAAGCAGAATGAGTTTTACAGTTTCTCTAACTGCAACCTGGATAGAGTTTCTAGGGTACAGTACAGATAAATAGAACCCAAGTGGAACCCAGCATCCTTCTGAAGTTTAGGAGACAAAGTTGGAGTTCGAACCTAAGGTGAGTGGAATTCACAGATAGAAGAATTTTCCGGAAAGAGAGTTCTAGAGATCTGCAAAAGAACTCTGTCTTCAGCTGAGCACTATCAGTGCCAAGAAAGAGACTCAAAAAGACTAGAGGAGCTCCTCCCTAGTGGCACAGGAGTTAAAATCTAAACACTATCAAGCTATCACCAGTTACTGCACAACAGACCTCTCCTGTCTCACCCGCTGCTCCCCTCAGCAGTGTATTTCAGTAGATTTGCCTGTTTTGCTCCCCACTCTGTCACTGATGAATCCTCTCACCCCTCACACCTCTTATCTGCACCCCAGTTCTTGTATGCATAAATAAATAAAATATTTTCCAAAAAAATGGACAAGAGGGACCAATGCCTAGACCCAAACTTTGTGTCTCTAGTAATACTACTCCCAGATGTGGGATACAGTTATCTGCAAGATATGAGCCTCATTAGCAGACAAAGTTAACCCTAAACTAGAAAGGAAGACTAGAAGAAAATTAAACTTTTTCCAGGTAACTTAACTGCATCTTAGAATAAATTTCAAGAATAGATGTAGAAATATTTTTTTTCTATTACATAAAAGCCACACCAAAGTTTTATTCACAATTTATAACCTCCGGTTAAAAATTGCCCACTAAACAGAGAAGCAGGGAAAAAAACTAAAATGTTAAAAATGAAAACCCTCATTCAGTAAATTTTCTAGAATTAAACATAATGCTACAGCTCTGTAATCTTGGGCTCCGCAAGTGTTTCTTAAGAAACCAAAAGCACAAAACATGAAAGAAATAAATTCATGAATTTTGTAGTTCTTCAAATTTTTAAACATTTACTTTTAAAATGTAGTCAAGAAGAATAAAATGAAAAGCCATGTGTGGAAGAAAACCCATATCTCATGAAGAATGTGTCCAACATATACAAAGAACTCTTGCCAAACAATAATAAAACAAACTTCCAAATAAAAATGTTGAAAATGTTTGACATTCCCCACCCCTAAAAAAAAAGGATGTGAATAAAAAATAAAGACATGAAAAGATGCTTGCCTTTATTACTCATTAGAAAAATGCTCAACTGGCACAAATAAATACCAAAAACTTAAAATACTGACAATACCAAGTACTAAGTGAATGTGTAAAAATTTGCAAACATTGCTCCCTAGAATACAAACTAGAAAAATAAATGTTCACACAAAGATTTGTACTCAGATAATCATAGCAGCATTTTTTATGACAGCTGGAAATTGGAAACAACCCAAGTGTAAAGAGAGAAATTGAGAAACAAAATTTAGTAAATCTATACAATGGACTACTACTTAACAGTATAAAGGAGAGGAGAAAATACCATGTGTTATATATGTAACTGGTAGGTGTATTATGGAAAGATGAAAATCATGCAAAGTGGAGGAATCAGACAGAATATATACTGTATTTTCTTTTGTATTTATATAACATTCTAGAATGTTACAAACTAAACTAGAGTATCAAAAATAGATCAGTTTCCCTGGGGCCAGGGGTGAAAGAAATATGGACTGCAAAGAGGCAGAGAGATCTTTTGGCGTGATGGAAATGTTCTGTATCATAATTAGAGCAATGATTTCATGGATATGGAAAATAGAGAAACTCATAAAAGTATACTTTATACTATACTCATAAAAGTATAGACTTGTTTACATAAATTATGCCTCAATAAAAATTATTTTTAAAAACCCTTTGTAATGGGAGGATTACATTAATGCAATTAATTCAAGGTCTCCCAAAAGGTTTCTGAGTTTTCAGTCCAATTAGATTCATCTTTCTGGGCCTCCCTGGTGGCGCAGTGGGTTAAGCAACGCACTACGAAGCAAATCACAGCCACTGCAGCACAAGTTCGAGCCCTGCCTCCGCCAGGGAGGGGACACACATGGTGAGACAGACCTCTCCTGCCTCACACCGCTGCTCCCCTCAACAGTGTATTTCTGTTGATCTGCCTGTTCTGCTCCCCACTCTGTCTGGTGAATCCTCTCACCTCCCTGGACTCTGGCCTGTACCCCAGCTCTTATATGCATAAATAAATACATCTTTTAAAAAAACCCACCAAATTCATCTTTCCTCAGTAGGGAAGACATTACAAGATCAACATTCCCCCCAAAAAATAGTCTAACTGCTACTTATATAAAAGAGCAATAGTTCTTAAAGCAACAGTCACTTCTGAAGGAGCAGAAAAGGTGGTGGAACTGTCTAGTAGCACTTCCTCTTCATCTCTGGCACTGCAGCAGCTCTCAATGCATGCCCACTGCACAGAAATTGACTGCTGTGTGCAGCAAGCAAGACCTGTAGGTCACAGAAGCCCAGATTGATCTACAGACTCCCTGTAAATACAAGATAGTCTCTGAGAGATCCAAGCAGGCCAACCTAAGATTGCAGGACACTGCCATCATTTCACTTTGGAATAGTTTCAAGAGAACTTACAAAAGTTTAAAACTGGTCTTCTAAGGCACCCAACCACTTCAAGTCAACTGTCAGTCATTTTCTTGGACCTCATAAATTCACCATATTTAACAATAAAATTACCCACTTTTTGTGTTGTAGATGAAAGAATGCAAAAGAAATTTCAATGAAGAATTGTCCTCAAACTTCCCTCATTTCCTATAATTAAGAATAACTTTTTAAAAAAGCTTTTAAAAGTAAACTTCCTGCCTTTAGAGCAGAAATATGAGCCCTCACTTTTCCATATTCAGGGTCTTTATGATAAACCAAACCAAAGTCAGCTGAATTAATTATTCAACTATTAATATTTTGGAATAATAATTCTAGATTTTTTTCCCCAAATACGCAGAATTCTGTGATCCTAAGAGAGGAAAACTCTTGGCAATCCTTTTTTTTTTTTTAAAGATTTATTTATTTATGCATACAAGCACTAGGGTACAGGCCAGAGGTGTGGGGGTGGTGGAGAGAGGATTCACCACAGAGAGCAGGGAGCAGAACAGGCAGATCAATGGAAGTACACTGCTGAGAGGAGCAGCNGGCACAGCAGGAGAGGTCTGCTGCACCATGTGGGTCCACTCCCTGGCCGGCAGCAGGGATCGAACTCGTGCTGCAGTGGCTGTGGTTTGCTTCATAGTGCATTGCTTAACCCACTGTGCCACCAGGGAGGCCCCTCTTAGCAATCCTTTTAAGCAACTTTAGGATACTGTAGCTATAGTCAGATGGCAACATGTAATCTTAGTAAAATACTCTGTGTTTTAGAACACCTTCCCGGAGGATATACTGTACATCATGGTTCATTTTCTAAACACCCTCTGTCAAAGTTTAAGTCTCTTCCACAGCATTTATGTGTGGTCACCAGAAAGACTATTGTTTGCACAGTCTGTTGAATGCAGGAGCCCATCTGAAAATTAGAAACTTTTCCTAATTTTACTTTAAATAAAAATGGTTTAAACCTTGAAATGGTTTTCTTCTTACATTTGAGGATCCACCAAGACTAGACTACAAAATGAATGAACAAAATGCTAAGGGAAGCACACAGTTTCTATGAGGGAGATAAAGTGATTAAATTCCACATGCCAACAGGATCAAAGAATGACAAGTCATGAGTGATGAATTTGTATTACTTATTCCAACTCTGCATACAAATAATTGTAAAAGGAAAGGTTCCATTAGAAATTCAAGCGATATCCAACTAAGAAGACATAAAACATGGTATCTGTACCATACCCACCCCCAAGAAAAAAAGAAAGAGTATGAAGGATACTAAGTGAAAAGGATTTGACAGAGTCAGAAAGATCAAGAAATTGTACTTTTGCAATCCTGGAATATTTGAATTATTCATCTTCTCCTTGAGAATGTGTCAATTGTAATAAATTTCACCAAAGCTTTTCATACTAAAATAATTATGTTATATTGAGAAAAGAAACTATAATGGCCTGAAAATAAGCCCTGTTTTCTTTAATTTGCTTTAAAAAAAGAAATCATATTATTAAATTGAAAATGCTAACATCGTTAACAATTTAGGCACCATACCTAAGAGTTAATCCCTCTTTCAGCGGCTTTTTAATACAAACATGATGCTTAATAACAAAATGCTAAAAATCTAAGTGGAAAAACATAGACAGACTGCAAGCAAATAGTATAAGTCTCAAAATGCACCCCAGTGAAACTCAGAAATTTGCAAAACATCTGTCTGCTAGCTGGCAATCATCCTAAGTGATAACCTATGCCTTTTACTTCCTGGAAAAATAATAAGTCATAAGTCCAGCCGTCCTAAGAGTTGGAAGTGTCAAGGACTCCGAAGTTGATTATTAAAAAAGTCAACCTGGAACTTGGATAGCTGGGCTGCTCACCATCAGAAGACTACAGCAGTGTGGCACATGCAAGCCCCTCTCGTGAGTGAAAGCGTTGGTCCTGGAGATTCTGTTGTTGTGATCCCCATCCCCACCCCCATTCTGGGCAGATGACCCAACATCACAGACTTCTTCCCACTCTCCTGGTTCCTCCAGTCCTATAAAGGGACTCAGACAAAGCCCAGACCTGAACAGACCTGGCCTGATTCTGCAGGGTTCAATTTCCACAATAAAACAAAACATATATCCAAACCCTAAGGCTGAAGAAGCGAAAAGAGCAAATTATTATTTTTTTTAAAGATTTATTTATTTTTATTATTTACGCATACAAGAGCTGGGGCACAGGCCAGAGTCGCGGGAGGTGAGAGGATTCACCAGAGTGGCGAGCAGAACAGGCAGACTGACCGAACCACACTACCGAGGGCAGCAGCGGGCAAGGCAAAGCGGTCTGCCATGCCATGTGGGGCTCCTCCCTGACCAGGGGCAGGGATCGCACTCTAGCTGCAGTGACTTCGGTTTGTTTCAAAGTGCGTTGCTTAACCCACTGTGCCACCAGGGAGGCCCAAGAGCAAATTCTTTAGCTTAGACTAGCTTCATCCATAAAACAAAGCACACCAACATAGCTTCACCTCAAGAGTAAGGAAACTGGAGAGTAAGGCCCTCTTTGTATGGTACCAATTAAATCAAGATTTTGATGGTAAAGTAGATAAAGTATCCTATCTATGCTATACCCTCATATATTAGGGGTATTGTTCCCATAATGCATAATGTAAAAAAGAATTAAAACTGTTAAGAGAATAATTTATTCTGCACTATCATTTAATTACCATAATGTTTCTATATTCAATTATAGTACTATTGTTTCATTAGGCACACGCACTGAGATTTTCTAATTAAAACCCTCCCAGGTAACCTAATGCTCAACAGATTTGATTAGCATTTTTATCTTTCTTTCCCTCATTGAAAGTAAAATAACCTATCTTTGTGTTTAAGTCAAAAATAGCAGCCTCCCCCTAGGTCTCCTTTGCAAAGACACTTTTCACTACAATTTCAAGCAGCTTGCCACAAGGGAGAATTTCACCTTGCACAAATTTTTATTAGAAATTACTATGGCTTTGCATTGAACAAAATACTGTGTCTCCCACACTGGTATAGTTTAGGAATTAAGAGGCTTTGAAATCAGACTAATCTGCTTTCAAACACTACATCTACCACTAACTAATTGCACTTCTGGCCAATTTTTTACTTCTGTGAGTGTTTTGTATTTACAAAATGGGGACACATGGTAGGTAGTTGTTTTTATTGTTGCTATTGTCTTTTGTTGTTGCTGTTACATCAGTATATGGATAAGGAAGATATTCAGAGATTGCTATTTAGGTGTATGTTCCAGGCCACATAGTTATAGAATAGTTACTATATCATATGCACCCTGCCCCACATACTGATTGGCACCCATCCATCTAATACTAAGGTTTGAGCAAGTTTCTTACTCTGGTTATTTTCTGATAGCATTGCCCAATCTGTTCTGTTTTTCCTGGCTCTGATATATATCCTTCAGGACTGACCCATGCAAACTCTATCATCTGAACTCTTTTCCTCTGGCTTCTGGTTAGATTCAGCCAATGGGAGTCACCAAAGAAAATATGAGAGTAAGAGAAAACAGAACAAAAACACATTGCTTAGGAGCTAAGTTCTGACAGTGGTCAGATTGCTGTGCATATATTACTAGAGGCCCCTCCACACCTTTCATTTCACTGGATTCTGTTTACAACTTTTTGTTCCTTCAAGCCTAAGCAATGTCTTGTCTTGCTAGTGGTTGGGATCTAGACAATCCTCATAGATTTGATTATCCACACTTTAAAATAAATCCCTTTGTAAAATTCTCATCAGCATGTCATCAAAATATACCTCTGTTCCTGTTTTGACCATGAGTGATGTCTCTTTTGCTCAACATATTATCCAGCAGCAATAACCGGGTTAATATTCTTTTTTAAATTATTTTTTATTGAGCTCTTACTATGCAATCAGCACTGGGTAAGGGCAAAGTGCAAAGACAAATTTACATATCTCTATCTTTAAATGCGTGTGTGTATGCCACAATCTTTCTCTTCAAAGACTTTAATCTTCACAAAGAGCTAGATCTATAAACCATAAATCATAATTCAATATAATAATCCACTGTAATAAATGAGGTATGTGTATGTACATATACCATATAAACGAAGATTTATATTCTAACTTATTTGTGGGGGCATGGGCAGGCTGGCAGGGGAGTAGAGGAAAAAATCTTTTAGTTTCACTTCAAATAAAAGGAATTGAAGGTACAGAATTATGAGAAAATGACATTTCAGCATAGAAAAGAATGTTCCAAAGTCATAACGACCTGATGATACAGAATGTTTAGTAAAAGCCAAGTCATTTAGAGTAAGTAGAGCACAGTGCTAAGACTGGCAATGCAACAAGGGGGTGGAAGTCATCAGGAGGTAGATATGGCTGGAGATTGGCCAGGTTTGGAAAGACATCACTGGAGCCTGTACAAAAGGATTTAGGGCGTGAAGTGATCTTATTCCAACTGACACTTACACTGATAATTCTGGCAAAAAAAAAAAAATGAACTAAGATGAAAAGAACAGGTAAGCGTCTAAACCAGATTGGAAGTGGCTTGGAGCTAAAAAACAGAGAAGCTATTGATAAAATATTTCAGAGAGAATTAGTAAGTTTTCAAGACCTTTGAATACAGGAGGCAGAGGAGGACTGGCTATGGGTTCCAATTTGAAAAATTTTGTTTCACCCATGTCATACATGGTCATTCTGCTAACTGAGATAGAAAATAAAGGGAAGAGAACAGATTGAGCAGGAATGGATGAGTTCCTTTTGTAAGAAACAGTCTCATCTGCTGGTGTTAGAGAAATTGCTTTTTTGAAATAAGCAATGATCATCACTTTCGTAAAAAGGAAATAATCTCACAATTAAAAAATATTAAAAGTCATAGTAGAACAGCACCAAATAATTAAAGTGAGTGATGCCTGTTCTTTATGTAATTTTTTAATTGAGGTGGCACTGCATTATAATATGTTTCCAGTATGTCTTATTGTAAATCAACATCTATGTATACATTTACCACTACAAATCCAATTCTAGTGATGCCTCTTAAATGCAAGGAAATTCAAAGTAAATGTTTCAGAAGTTTCCAGCCTTTCACTTTCCCTTGAGGTCCTTCCCATGTCACCAAGTACAATTAGCATCTGCCCACCTGCACTCCCACCACATCACTACATTATACTCATTTGTCTCTTCCTCCCTAGCGTACATTGACATATATTCATAGCGACCTCTGAAGTGCTTTGCATGTTGTTGGAGCACATAATAATCAGTTTGGAGTTTCACAAAGATGTTGATGACATGCCAAAATTATCAACCACTTCCAAGCTGCAACATTCACCTCCAAAATAATAGAAGTTTTTTTTTTCCCTCATCAAGTGTTTGAGTCACTGGTAATTTTTTAACCTGCAAAGATGCTTCCTCCCACTCATTACAAAAATAATTATATCAGACAGATATTGTACTGAAGTACAATCAATCTTTTGAAAACAGTATCACCTATGACAAGTAATGCTCAATCTGATAACCCAATATTTTGCTCAAGTAGATCCTTAGCAAAATTCTTTCCAGCGAAAACTGTCAGATCTTAGGATTTCCACACATTACAATTATTGCTTTCTGACTTCAGATTACTATGCAGAGGAATATCAGTGGATTTTTGAGACTGAAATTTGAACATTAAACCCTACTTTAAGGAAAGTGGTGAAGAATGTGTACACACACACACACACACACCCCAAATAAAGCAACCATGTTACCCTGCCTAGGTACATTCAGAATTTCCAGAATGTTAGAAAGGGATTATCACGAAAAAAATCTTGATTCTTCAAGTATTTTCAAACACAAAGTGTCTCTCTGTAATTCTATCAAAGCTAATTAAGTGATCCACATGATAAGATTTTTATTGCTAAATCAAGATAATCCATCACTTCTCTAGGGGTCTAGAGAAGAATTTAAAAGGCTGAATGAAGTCTATATGCTTGATTCTTCTTATCCATTTAATAAAACAATCCCGTTTGCTATCAAATTTTTTCACAATTTTCCTTTTAAAAGAGTCTAAACATTCTATCTTTGTGAAATTCTACTAATAAGGAAATAGAATTTAGTGAAAAGACATTGAGCTCATGTTCAGAGTCCCAGATTCTCTTGAAAAGGAAGAGCTTCGGTGGGAAAAGGAGGTTGCCTGCCCAATCAGATACCTGGACACATTCAGAGGCTCCCACAATTAAAGTTGTAAGGTGTTGGCATGATTAGCCACACAGATCAGTAAGCCACCAAAAAAACCAAACAAACAAAACAGAAATAGGGCCTCCCTGGTGGCGCAGTGGTTAAGCAACACACTACGAAGCAAACCGCAACCACTGCAGCACGAGTTTGACCCCTGCCTCCGGCCAGGGAGGGGACCCACATGGCTCAGCAGACCTCTCCTGCCTTGCCTGCTGCTCCCCTCAGCAGTGTGTTTCAATCAGTCTGCCTGTTCTGCTCCCCGCTCTGTCTCTGGTGAATCCTCTCACCACCCTGGACTCTGGCCTGTACCCCAGCTCTTGTATGCATAAATAAATAAATCTTAAAAAAAAAACAAAACACAGAAATAGAGGCTCCCTGGTGGCCTAGGGGTTAAGTCTCAGCACTATCACTGCTGCAGCCTGAGTTCCATCCCCCAGGCAGGTCTAACCCACAAGACTCAACACACCTTTCCTGTTCACCTATGCTCCCCTCAGCAGTGTATTTCAGTACATCTGCCTGTTCTGCTGCCCACTCTGTCTTTGGTGAATCCTCTTGCCCCCTGCACTTCTGACCTACACCTCAGTTCTTCTATGCATGAACAAATAAAAATCTTTTAAAAAACCACAAAAATATATGCAGTTGTTTATATTATTCAATAAAAGTGAGAGCAGAAGTGGCAAATGGGGAATTTTAATAAATGGTGCTGGGATAACTGATAGTAGTATGAAATTTATTTCTGTAACAATAAAGTGAAAATTCCAAAGGAGTGAGAAATTTAAATGGCAAAAATATGAAGTTACTCAAGTACAAACATTTGTCAATTTCTCTATAACATGGAAAGCTTGTTCCCAACTCAAAATCTTGAAACAATCAGGAAAATAATTACTAAATGTTTCAACATGAAAAATATAATTTCATAAGCAAAATTAAAAGATTAACAATGTTATTTCAAAAACAGACTAGGGGTATAAATATAGTTTCTAGAAAAAGCAATACAAATTGTCCATATGTGTTTGGGACTCAAATATATGAGGTTCATAATTAAGAGAATAGATCACAATGAGAGATATACAAATTAATATTGTATGTATTTCACAGATATACTATAATTTACTTAGGAAACTGACATCTTAAGAGTTTAACAGAATTAGTTGGCAAACCTAAAGGCAAATGGGTCTATGTATGTTACTAAGAACAATGAAAAATTTTACAAACCCTATGGAGGATATAATTTGACATTATTTAACAAAATTACATGTTTGCCTTTCTCTAGAGATCAGTCCCAAAGGTAAAATGGCAAAATATACAAAAATGTTTATACATAGTACTTATTGCATGATTTTAAATGCTAAAAATTCAAAAACAACTTAGGTCAATCAAATGAGATGAACTGAATTAACCCTGAAGTACTTAAAATGGAATATTTTACCAGTGTTTAAAAGGAGTATGTTCTTATGCTATTTCCAGATTATATTGTTAAATAAAAACAGTAAATTTAAGAAGCAACATGTATACATACACTGCATTGCCATTTATCCAAGAGGTGAAGATGTGTGTTATATGGACACAAAATGGGATATTAATCTACAGTTAAATAAAATTATCACTTACATTTAATAAGAGGGATGGATATAAAAATCTGGGACAGGGTATTCACAAGATGAATCTGAATATTTTGTCATTCCAGAAAGCAAGGAAATTATTAAAAATCATTGGAACAGTGTCAAAAGGACTCAAGAACCATGTCAACATAGTTCCCACTGTTCAAAGATGAGTCATTTTAATCACAGTAACATTAGTGGGTTGAAATGATAAAATATGTTTTAAAAAACAGGAATGTTAAATTAGCATTAAAAAACATTTGATCACCTTTGGAGGATGCTAGGAAACATTCTAAAAACTGGTAAATTAAGAGTAAGAATCATACCACTTTTTTTTTAATAAAGTTGTACCTTAAGCTATTAAAAATTATTGAAAAAAACTTCTTTTTAAAATTATTACAATTATGTCTATTACAAAAATGTAATGAAATAATTAGGGTATTACTGTTTTGCAAACCCCTAAGTAAACTCTAGACATGGGGAATGATCGTGAATGGCAGCTAACATCATAGTAGTAGACAATTGTACATTCTTAATGGAATTTAAGAACAACATTTATGAAGTAATTCTGCCAAATTTATAACCTGATACGATCAAACCTCTTGACTGAATCACAGCACAGGCAACAGAAGAGAACTGGAAGAACAGGGTTTATTTGTTTATGAGAAAATAATCAACAATATCCAAATGTAGGAACGTTCATAAGACCAATTACTTAGTTCCTTCAATATGTCAATTTCAATTAAAAATTTAAAAATAAAAGAAAGATAACCTATGAAACAAAAAATTCCTAATACAACTAGAAATACAGCAGAAATTGTGAGAGGTATAAGTGAATGCAGCTGTGGTTGTGAGTTGATGAGTACTGCAACTGAATAATGGGTACGTGCATGTGCTTTGCACCCTTCTTCATACAACATGTGTTTAAAATTATCCGTAATACATTGTCAATATGAAAATAAAATGTCGCAGCCACTAAGAAAAACAGTATGGCGTTTTCTCAAAAAATTAGATAGAGAACTGCCATTTGATTCAGCAATCCCATTTCTGGGTGTTTATCCAAAATAACTGAATCAGAATCTGGAAGAGATGTCTGCACTGCTGTGTTCTTTGCAGCATTATTCACAATAGCCAAGAAATGGAAACAACCAAAATGTTCATTAACAGAAAAATGGATAAAGAAATTGTGACATGGAATAACGTTCAGTGTGTAAAAAGAAAGAAATCTTGCCATGCACTACAAAGTCAATGAATCTAGAAGACCTTATGCTCAATGATTAAAAGTCAGTCACATGAGGACAAATACTGCTTGATTCCACTTAAATGAGGCATTTAAAATATAAAATATTAAAAAAAAGACTGAACTCAGATTTTAGAATGGTGATTAAAAGGGACTTGGACAGGGGAAAATGGGGAGTTCCTAATCAATTGATAGAAAGTTTCGGTTACACAGATGAACAAACTCGAAAGATATGCTGTACACAAGATGTATAGGTGCATATAATAAAAAATACACTTTTGTGTACTTGAATGTGAGTAGATCTCATGTTAAATGTTCATACCAAAATATAAGAGGGAAGAAGAGTGAAATAAATCCATAATAAAAATCTTCTTTAAAAAAAAAACCCTAAATGCAAGTTCTTGGTCCATCACTTGCAGTTTATCTAGTATTAAGCAAATCACTTACATATTTGGGCCCCTGTTTTCTCATAAGCAAAAAGGATATAAACAACAATAATAATGTGTTATGTATTGATTTGTCAGTTCTACTTTTAGAACTTCAAAATGGTTAATTGAAAATAATGAGAAATTTTGGAGTCAGAGAGAACGCCCTATTCAATATCTGTCATTATTCTGTCATATTAGGCAAATACTCAACCTCCTTTTCTTTCATGTAAATCAGGGATCACACCAGCAATGAGTCATCAACTTATGAGGTCTATGGAAAGTTGGCACTGCATATATAACATACTCTCCTTCATGAACACATTTTGATTTTTAGTTAGAAATAATAGTTCACATCTGATATATTTACTTTGAAATATTATTCTACTAATTGCTCTTAAATTATTGCTTAAATACTTTTTCAATGACAAAAAGGCAGATCTCTTAAAATAAAAATCATTTACATCCTCCACCTCATGGAAGGTGTATCACACATAACTAGAGATCAATAAATTTTGATGAATTAAATCTTTTAAATAGATTATATGCTACCCCAAATTTGATTAATCTCCTAAAACAACTGACCCTGGTTGAGTACTGCTGTTATGTATCACTTAACTATTTACAAATGCATGTAAGATCCCTGGGAAAATCTCAGATTGCCTTCTGGACAATGAAACAGGTAAAAAATAAGAAAGTAAGATTTATTAACACAGTAAATTGGGTGATTTGTCGACATGAGACTAAGTGTGATTACTGCTCCATGTTCCTTAGTTCCAACACATTATACAAGCATGTCCTGGATTTCTTCAGTAGACAATGTTTCAGCATAAGGTTTCAGCCTGGTTCCAAAAACATTGCATAGCTGTGAAGAACCACCCAGCACATATCCATGCTCCAAAAATGAGCAGTGATAGTGGAATTTTACATCGGTGCCACTCACCTTAAATGTGATCAATAATGAGCAGAGAAATGGAGACTCTAAAGACACTGGACTCCAAAAGGCACTATGAGAGGAACAAGTACAACTTAAATGTAGCTGTGTTCAGGTGTGAACTTACATCTCTGAAACATGTGCTGTAAAACAATATTACCTCAGTAAAATTAACAACAACAAAAATTGCCACTGGGGAGTAAATCTCAATTTCAACATTCTGACAACATAGTTACAGCATAATTTTTACTTGTGAGAATTGTAAAGCCCTTTTCTCACAAAACCTGGAGAAAGCCAAAAGCAGTTCAATTAATGTATCTTAATGTGGACATCTTTTATCTATAACTCAGTGGGACAGCTCAGCTGGCACCTATAGAGTTTGGCTGTGCAATCTTCCTAGAATATTTCCTAACATTTCTCTGAGGCTATGGAGCAGGTCACTATAGTAAAACTTTACTCCTCTCCCTTGTCATTAACAAGGAAATGGTAGAGCCCAATGCAGAGTAAAAATACAGTCTCCCTCTAATTAAAAGGAAGATCATGATTTGTAATTTCAAAGTCCATCAAACATAGTCCTATAAAAATATATGAGCTACGCATGAAGCAACAGGATATATACCTTAAAAAAGTCAATAGAATTAAAACAAATCTGGCTTATACCTCTAGTAGTAAGACATCTGAAAAGAAATCATTGCAACATCATTAGTTCACCATAAAGTGATGCCTTCATATTTTACAAGACTAGGACTACATTGAAATCTTTGAAGTCTCTACACAATTATCTATGTCAAAGCGTATTTGATGCCATAGCTCACAATTTTATTGGCATCCTTAGTTTACATCAAATGTTTTCCATATTGTGCTATGGCAATTTATTTCACTTCTAGAAAGGCTATGTCTAAGGAGGCATATGGAGTAATTGTATCAAATTCCATAGAGTTTTCTTCAATTTACTATATTATAATCTCAAGTGAGTTGAAATATGCAAAGGCTTTATGAAACTTAAATTTTCTATTATATTCATGGTTTGAGATGAGAAAGGGAGTGAATAAAACTGTAACATAATAAAACATAAATCCCTTGTGGTCACAAGGGACTTCTTTACAAAATTAAAAGAAAATGTGAATAAATGGCTGATACATGTACAAGAGGCTGTATTCACTAATGAATTAGACTTTAATTACTTTAAAATAAAAAAAAACTGCTAACAGTCAAGAAACAGTTTTCATCCATGAAATAGAGCCATAATTCTAGCACACATTTCACAGATAATCTTTGTGATATTAAAGTATGAATGTCCTATTACATGGAGGGGAAGGGAAAATACAATAAAAAGCAAAAAAGCATAAAAAATGTAAGTGGTAAACACAAGGTTGATCATTATCTGCATAAAGGCAGATAACAGTACATCCAGCATATGATAGAGTATTTAATCCATCACAAATGTTTACTATGTTTTTGGATGTTGGGTAGATACATTGTCACACATACTGTTTAAACAAAATAAATCTGAAGTATTAAAAGGAGGGAGGAAGACTGTAAGGGAGGTGAAATACAGAAAGAGGAACATGGAGTGTAACAGTGGGGAAGGAATTTGCCAGAGGGTAGTTGCTGTAGAAGGCCTATAGAAACAGCACATCCAGTTCTGGAGAACTTGCCTAAAGGGTCAGGTAAGTCAAAGGGCTGATGGTCATTTTAAAAGTTTGATCAATGCAGAAAATAAGAAAGTAACCTGAAACTAGAGATACACAAAGATTGAACGAATAATACATTGTGTTTATTATGTCCAATGTGATGCAGATACTAAAATGGACTATAAGTGCATACATATTGGGAGAAAAGACATGAAATATAAAGAGAACAGGACAGGCAAAGAAAGGCTTTAGGCCTTTCTATTTTAATTAATTAATTTTTAAATTTATATTTAATATCAATTGTAATCCCCATGGAATTTCCACCACCATTTTCACCAGTGTACCATCACCTCAGCCCCTTGTGTTCTTTCTGCCTTCAGGCCTTTCCGAAAAAAGTGGCAGGAAAGGGGGGAACAGAAGTAGGATTGTAGGAGAACACTCAGGCTGTGGTGTGGTTGTGAAGCTGTGTGAGTTCTCAGCTAGCCCAACAGTGGCCAGTAGAGGAGTCCCTCAAGGGCCAGAAATATTGAGCTGTTTATCCACCACATGTTCATCTTTAGCTCAGAACTACCTTGAAAGCATAGGGTTTCAACTCAAAAATGGAAAATTATCCCAAAGATACTGCCTGCAGTTAGAGCTTGGATGATAACAAGATTCCAACCTTCAGTTCTTCCAGCTGACAGCAGACCGCACAGAGCTGAGAATCTGGTGTTATCATTCTCTCCAAGTTGCTGACCCATAGATGCTACGGTTTTTGCTGCTAAGTGTAGGGGTAATTCACTGAACAACAGTAAATGAACTCAGCAGCTTAGATGCTAGGATTATCCAGCTACAACTTGTGTAACCAGTGATTTCCAGTTAGCCGGCTATGACATGTGTAACCAGAGGTTTCCAGTTTTGCTTAGGTTTATGTGATGTTTAAAGAGATGCCCTCCTAAGGCTGTGAGTTTAGAAAGTGATGTCAGTTTCCCAGATAGATGAGAAATGTTCATATACAAAATGTACTCCTTCATTAGAAACTCCTACCCCTTGGAAATTTTAAAAGATTACTCAGTAATTTGACTCTGAATTCTGTCTCCAAAAAATCAATAATTTAATTTTTATTTGGAGTATTTATGAGTTAATTATATAGCTTCCTGGAATCTTATATATAAAAGGTCAACCTTTCACTATACAAGCCAGCACTCCTTGAATTTTAAATAGGACACAAGTACTCTCACCATAAATTCAATATAGTAAAAGCTTAGTAAATTCTATCAACCTTTGTTAAACAACAAATGAAGTATGTATTAGGTAAACAATTCCAAGTAGTAATACTAACAATAATACCAACAATAATAAAGAATAAGTTGCACAACTTCATACCCCAGGCGAGGAAGCTAAGTTACAGTGATAAAGTTTCTTCAGGAGATTTTTGAGAACCGATTTCAACATCAAGGGAAATTACTCAGAATCTGCTATGTAAAAGTAGCTTAATGTTTTGAAAGATAAACCTTCCATGCTACATTTCTTTTAAGTTGTTTACATTTCCTTCAAAAGTCATTAAAATACATGAAATTTTCAAAGACAAATATGATCTAAAATTTCTCTCAAATTACAGAGGAAAACAAGAGAAGTAGGTAAAGATAGTGGCATATTAATGCCAGCCTGGTTAAAGTCAAACTCATCACTAATGGCAATATAAATCGGTAGAATGATTTTGGAGAGCGATTTGGCAATGCCTGTCAAGAGGAATAAAATGCTTAGTTCTGATGACTCAGTGATCTCACTGCTGGGAATTTTTCCTATGAAATTACATTAAAGCATTTTAAAAAGCTATGAGTATGAAGGTTTTTATTTCATAAAATTTTTAGACTCACCACAAGTATGGCAATAAACTAAATGATGAGCAATTAAGGTTTTTAAAGCCAGTGGGCTGCTGCAGTTATTAAAAATAATAATTATAAAAGTGAAGTCGCTCCATGGAAAATATACTACCTTTCTGCTATAACATCAAATGACAACAGAATAATACAAGTAGAAAAATGCTACTATTCTAAGTAAAACTCTCTCTCTATAAATTTGGACAAGTACTAGAATCCATGAAAGTAAAAACATGTTGATTATCAGGAGTCATGAGCATCTTCAGTTAATTTTACCCTAAATTTTTTGATAATCTTTCACTGGCAACAATGTGAATTGTACAATAAATGATATTATACCCATAGTTCTTAAAACATGGTTGCCATTATTTAGCTCACTCTTATCACTGACAGCATTAATAAAAAATTATGCCAGCCATTATAACAAGTATGAGGTGATATATTATTATGGTTTTGATTTGCATTTCACCTGTGATTAGTGATATTGAGTGTCTTTTCATGTACTTGTTGTCCATTGTATGTCTTCTCTGGGAAAAATGACTACTAAGGTCTTCTGCTAATCTTTTAATAATCTTATTGGGAAGGAAGGGTTGGCGAGC
Organism: Galemys pyrenaicus; assembly: GCA_019455555.1. Classification (NCBI taxonomy): domain Eukaryota; kingdom Metazoa; phylum Chordata; class Mammalia; order Eulipotyphla; family Talpidae; genus Galemys; species Galemys pyrenaicus. The sequence continues at coordinate 7,872,704 of JAGFMF010011568.1, forward strand.
CATGTATATGAGTTCTTTATATGTCTTAAAGAAAACATTATCAATTATATGATTTACAAATATTTTTCCCATTCCATAAATTGCCTTTTAATTATTTTGACCGTTTATTTTTTTGTACAGGAGCTTCAGTTTTATGTAGTCCCTATTTAAATGGGTATCTTCAAGTGTTTGACAGGATGTGAATTGGTATAGCCACTGTGGAAAATTGTGTGGAGGTTTATGAAAAAATTAAAAATAAAATTACCATATTATACAGAAATCCCACTTCTGGGTATATATCCAAAGGAAATGAAAACAGGATATTGAAAATATATCTATGCTACAATATTTATATAAAAAGATATGAAAGCAAACTGTTTAATAAGCAAGAAATTATATGAAGTTAGACGTTTTCTGCTAAATAGATCATATATGGAATACCTTCTGTTTGCTTCAGCCCTGAAATGACTTAGGTAGGCTATCTTTATGAAATACATATATATAAATGAATGTAAAAAAGCTATTGAGACACCACTTGTTCTTCCCCCATATAAATGTATCATCTTTGCAATGCCAGCATAAGGGAAATCTCACTTAGTACGAAATAGCAAAACTACTCTTAGCTAAGGCTGTTTTGTTTTTCTTAACAGTTCTCCAAAGGAGCTAAACAGCAATAGTAAGATAAATATAAATCTGTAATGGTTGAAAAAAGCTGTGAACTTTTTTATTCATGATAACATCTAGAGATTTTTTAAAATTCCTTATGGAGAGCATTGGTACAATGGCTAGTACTGGATAATACACAATCTGGAAAAAACACAAATGTATTATTCCATCTCCATGTAGTAAGATATTTGTACAATGTTTAGTACTTGTACTTTACGGAGCTAAAAAAAAAAAAAGTTAAGCCTACATTAACCTGTGATTTAGCCATTCCACTCCTAAAGTACATAAAAAGTTCTGTAAATTTTAGATTGTACTGGCCCCAAAACCTTGAAATATAGAAGAAAAAATAGAAGAAATAAAAATACCTGTATGTTCATTGCAGCAGTTCTCACAATAGGCAAGAGCTGGAAACAACCTATGTGTCTATACACAGATGATTAAATAAAAATATTATGATATTTATACACAATGGAATACTACTCAACAGTGGGGGGGGGGGGGGATTGAAGCTCTGCCACTTGCTACCGTGGGTGAACCTAGAAATTATTATGATTATTTTCAGTGAAATGAGATAGATAAAGAAAGGCAAACACTGCATGATTTCACTCATATGTGGTACAAAAAGAAACAAAACAATTGAGTGAAATATACAAATACAGCAGTAAACAGAAGGGAAAGGGAGAAAAGGATGTAGTGGATGGGGGGCGTGAAACCTGGCAAAAGGTGGTGAATATAATGTAGTATATACTGAGTTGCTTTATAGTGATGCACTTATTTAATGCTGTCATATGTGAAACATTTAATGTTGTCATATCATGTTGCTTCAATAAAAAAATTAAAAATAAATTTAAAAGGGAACCAAGTGCTAGTGAGACTAAAATCCTTAAAGACAAAGAGAGAAATAGGAAGAAAATGAAAAACAGCAGAGCTTGAAAAAAGAAAGGTCAGAAACCCTGATGGGAACCAGAAAAAGGTCTGTGCTGATACTAAAATAAAACAATAAGGGCCTCCCTGGTGGCGCAGTGGGTTAAGCAACGCACCATGAAGCAAACCACAGTCACTGCAGTACGAGTTCGATCCCTGCCACCGGCCAGGGAGGGGACCCACGTAGCTTAGCAGACCTCTCCTGCCTCACCCGCTACTGTCCTCAGCAGTGTGTTTCAGTCCATCTGCTTGTTCTGCTCCCTACTCTGTCTGGTGAGTCCTCTCACCTCCTGTGCCTCTGGCCTGTACCCCAGCTCTTATATGCATAAATAAATAAATCTTAAAAAAAATAAAATAAAACAATAAGATGCTTTAAAAGAGTTAAAACATGACAGTCTGGGAACATTCAGGGAAGAGCAAATGGTCTGTGAGGGCTGATATTATTGAATATTCAGTAAAAAAAAAAAAAATACTGCTAGTTCTACAGTGGAAAAAGCTATTATTAAAAGAGACATTCTGGGGCCTCCCCGGTGGCACAGTGGCTTAAGCAACACACTGTGAAGCAAACCCAAGTTCGATCCCTGCCACCGGCCAGGGAGGGGACCCACATGTTATTGCAGATCTCTCCTGCCTCGCCTGCTGCTGCCCTATTCAGTGTGTTTCAGTCAGTCTGCCTGTTCTGCTCCCCACTCTGTCTGGTGAATCCTCTCACTTCCCACGACTCTGGCCTGTACCCCAGCTCTTGTTTGCATAAATAAATAAAATCTTTTTTTTTAAAAAAAAAGACATTCTGTAGGGAAGAGGGAGGTATTGGGGTCAAGGCAGAGATGGGAAGAGCACAAGGGACTATGGTGATGGTGCATGGGTGAACTGGTAGTGGAAATTCTATGGGGACTATACCTAGAAAAGATAGCAAACATTGTAGGAAAAAATAAATAAAGGACTATTCTAGACTTTCTGTAGATAAAGTATAGAAAAATGTAAAATGTTGGCATTGCCTGATCTATATGTAAACCTTGGAGGGAAAAAAACTAAAATTAGAAAACTTTGAAAAATGAATAAAATATTGATTTAAGCATTTTATATGACACTGACAAGGAGATGTCATTACTTTCTTTGGAGACTGAATCAAACTAAATACACCAGCAAAGCCCTAGCAAGAGTTAGTCGAGTTCCAAACATTCTTTGTTTTGTCTAAGTAAAAAAGATCAGTCCCAAAAGTGCTAAATATGTACTGGAGATGATATTTATAATGACAGTGCAGTATGGCATACATTTGGAGTAAAAAAAAAATTCTGACATTTAAATTATATCCTTCCACATTTTTAAGGTGTCACTTGGAGAATCAAAGTAAGACAAGGATCAGGAAGCACAGAGAATTCAAGAGAAGCACCTTTGAAGGATAATTACTTTGCTAACTCTCTACAGGAGGTTTCAAGGCAACAATTTCTCTATTTTGGGTTTTGTTTTGAAAATATTTGGAAAGGTAAGAAACAGCATGAAAAAGGAGTCACTGACAAAAACACCTTCCATCCAGAATTCCTCACCAATATTTATAGCATTCATGTGACTCTAACAAGTCATTGGAGCATATTATAGATTCCATCGGAGAAAAAGACTTGAAAAGGTAAATTAAATTTTAATATCAGGGTTTTATCAAATTGTCTCAATTTGTGTTTAATTGCCAGAGACTGAGTGCTATGCAGACTTCTCCAGTTAGCAAAGTTTCAAAATATTTCACAAGCTGCAGGAGACTAAGCACAGAAAGTATGGCTCCATGTCCTTCCTGACTTATAACAACATGATTATCCTGAAAATGTCAAATTTGCCCATTTTAATTTCAGGGATGTTTGAAAGTAAGTGGTGAAACATAGGCAAACTGACCTAAAATTAGAATAAGCTGACTACATTTGGAACATGCTATCAGATTCACCAGGCACACTTTCACCTGATGCAAGCGATAACTGTTTGGACATTAGGAGATCTGACTTCTCAACTGAGCAACCTCCAACAACTCAAATATTCCCCAGTTCTCAGAATTCTCTGTAATTCAATAATACCTACCATCTTTCCATCCACTCTTTTGCATGAATATGTGGGGACAATCAGTAAAAAAGCATGTTCAATGGTGGAGGATTATTGGGGCTTTTGTCAGTGGGCATGTGTGATAACATCCATTTGTAGAAACAGGAACCTCTACCCCTAAAACATATATAGTACTACAATCCAATGTTACCTCAATAACCATAATTGTTTTTATAGAGCAAGCTATGAATGGAAGACAAGATAATGGCCTGTGTGTACACTGGGGTTCTATTTAAAGAGAACAAATGAAACCAAGTCCTTTTAGGGTTAGTTTATAACACAAGAATGGCCCTCCCAGCCTCCTGGAAGGGCACAGGTGTTGAAGTCCACAGACCTATCCCAGCCTGATTGGTCAAGTTACTTAATTTCTTCATTTCTCAAATTCCTTTCAAATAAAAAGGGGACTTGTCCTATAATACTGCTGCGAGGATTTAATGAGCCAATAGTCACACAAAACAGTCCAGAGACTAGCACCTGACAAATTCTCCATAAATATTCTAACTTTACCATTTTAACTACATTGTAAATTTTAGAGTCCCATGTAGATATTTTGGTTTCACTGAGCATTAATTAGTAAGCCAAACCTCAACCTACAGCAAATACTATTTTTTATCATATGTTTTACCAATGTGTAAATACTCTAATAGAAATGTAAACTGATAACAAGGGAAGTGGTATAAATAAGTGTATTTCATAGCTGGATACTGTGGGTGTAGAGGACGTTTCAAGTTGGTATCTCCAAATTAGACTTTCAGATTAGACAACTAAGACATCTATCCAGGAAGACCTTTGTTTCAATCTCTAAATGCTTCCTAAATCAAATACCTGAGAAAGACTTATGTATATTTTACTTTTAGTTCTCCAAACAATTGTCTAAAGCTTTTAGTAATTAAATTAGCTTAGCCTTGTATAAATCCTTACTTGACAATTTCCAAGCACCTTAAGATATTAAAATAAAATTTAGAAAGCAATGAATATGACATGCCTCTTATAAAAAGGTTCAGATGCCATCTCTAGCAGTAAATACTAGTCCAGTAATTAATGATTTTGTTTTATCAACAGATTGATACCTTTAACATTCTCAGCAATAGTTTTATAAATATATTTTTCTCAGTCTCAGGGCTCAGGACTCCTCAATGATGACTCAATGGTGAAAGAATGTTAGGATTTGGGGACCTTCCATACATGTCCCCTTTCCCTTTTCCATATAACCCTAGTTCCAGTTTCATCTAGTTTACACTTAAATGATAATATCTATAAGGGAAAAAAAAAGTTTTTCTCTCCTATTATAGAGTTTAAAATCTCTAAATATTACTATAAAGTACCAAATTAAAACACATTTTAGTTCAGGAACTTCTGAAAATTCTCTTGTTCATACCTCTTTCTGAATCTTGACTTTCCAAACATTTCTTCCAGTGAGTAAGAAATTAGAGGTTTCAAAGTTTCCATCCTAACTCTTCTATAAAGATTTCTAGGTCAACTTCAGTTCTCACTTCTCAGATTAGTTAAAGAAATAAGTATTCACACCTCTCACAAGGCCCCATGTCCTTGTATACCACGGCTCCATCTTCAGTGACTTCCTTTCTCTGACTGCTTTCTTCTTCCTTTGAGACCATACGCTAGTCACTTTCATATATTTTACTTCATATCTAGAAAATATGAAGGATCCTTTTTAAAAATTGGCTGAACTAAACGAATTCGCTATAAATTTTCAAAATGTCTTCAGTAAGGAAAAAAAGGCAGAATTCCAATTCAAAAATTCAGCAACAAAAGACAACCTTGTGCTCTAACCCCAGCTGCACTTCCCTGTTAGGTGAACAATCTTCTAGAACTTCATGTCCAGTTAGGTCAAGCCTCACCAAGAGTGGCTTTAATTTAAATTTAAATTAATTATAATGAAAGAAAATGAAAGCTTTTCCTCAGTGCTCCAGCTCAAATGCTCAGTGACCACACCCATCCAATAGCTAACACACTGCACAGGGAGACATGGACCATTACCATCCAGCCATCTTCCAACCCACAGAAAGTTCTCTTGCACTGTTCTGTTCTAGAATATGCCATGCAGACTGAGATGTAAGTCTGTTTTGTGCATTTATATACCCACCACATCTAGCACAAGTATAGGTGGGACATAGGTGGAAATTAAGAAAAATTCTTAGTTAATATTTTAAAGTGGAAAAAAATTCAGCAACAATATAAAACAAACTTAATACCTCTGGAAAGATACCTAAGTAATCTAAATCAAATATCAGTCTCTCTGAAGTGGGGTGGAGTTTTTTTTAATTATTTGTAATAAATACAAATGTACTTTTTAACAGACTGCAATGACCAAAATATTGGATAAAGCATTCAAGAAGCTTAAGAATTGATGGAAGAAAATGGCTGTGCAGGTTTAGTCTTCCCAGTTGTTTCTATAATCAACAAATTAAATCATTAAACCTACTAACAAACTAACCCTAAATCTCTGAGAAACAAAGACAGCAACTCAAAAAAGTATGAATAACAAAATAAATATTTGGAGATGCATTAGTATACTATTTAATAAAATTTCAAAGTGTCTAACAGTAACTCAGCAAAGATTTGTTTTGTGTTGTTTTATAATCATTTCAGGGCACAAAAACCAAAGTTTTCCTTCTATGGATCCCGATGGGTCCCACTCTTTAAGCACAAACAGAACCTCTGTTATAAAAGGAAAAAAAATGTACTTGGAATCCATCTATTTATGTATAGATTCACATTAGCAAAATTATGACTCAGAAATCTGCTTACACTCTTCTTGAGAATGATAATAAATGTTTACAGTAAGATGATGCTGTGATGATAACTTGTTCAATTTTATGTTGTTTTACAATGGTGTTACTTAGATTATTTCATTTTATTCCCACAGTAACCTCATAGGTAGGTGTAATGCAGTTATTGGAATATTCATTGTACAGATGAGAAAAATGAGCTTGAGAAAGCTTAAAAAGCCTGTCCATTTGCACAGAGAGGTTCAAGCAGTTATTCAACATAAAGTTCGTAAATGAAAATATAGACACAGAGAAAAGACTAGTCTTCCAACTATAGATCTATTGCTCCTGCCACATGAACACTTCAGCTGCCATTGTTTTACTATATATTCTGGCTTATATATTTAGTATGGAATGCAACAGAATATTTTCCTAAAACATATATTTCATTGATAATAGAACCATAATAATATCATAGTATAATGAAAAAAATCAAACAAAACATTAATGAATTTCATATATCTTTCCTATTGCAATATTTCATTGATAGCTACATAGCTATACCTTTACTTTCAACCATTTATCCAATTCACTCAGAAATACTTACTTGACCTTCTATAATCTAAGTTAGGTATGTTGGGGACAGGGTGGTGGAGGGGAGAATGGACAAAATGAATTTCAGTGTGATTAGAAGTCAATTTTGCATCTTAGTCATAGGGTCATTTGAAATTATTTTAAATTTTTAAAAATTGTGTATATATAAAATATTATCCAAGAAGAATTCTCTTCCTCCCCACACTTAAGAAGCAACTTGATCTGGCAACCCCCAAGATTTCAACAACTTGGTCTATACTGTCCATCTGTGGCTTCAACACTCGCCTCATTGTAAGTGCTAACTAAATGTGGCTAGTGGTTACCACCTTAGACAGAAAAATGTTTCCATCATTATAAATAGTTCTCCTGGATAGTGCTGACTTAGACGATACTGGGGAAATCAATCAAATATCTAGAAGTTCATGAGGATTATTTAAGTTTTACCCTAGCAAATTAATAGGGTCCTTCCAATGAGAGTCCCAGATGCCTTTTTTTCCTTCTCCACTTCCTAATTACACTAAAAGGTCCTTCCCTTACTTAATATAATTCAAATACATTAAGGTGCTAATTGAATATGATTAGTAAGCTGTGCATACTAATTATCATTAATAAGTTTAATACTGACTGCTTAAGCTTATAATAGCTGCTCACCTACAGTGTGGTTCAAGTTAACTTGCTATCTCTCAGTCTTCATTAGGGAATGTGTTTTATCAAGTTGATTTCACTATATGTGAGCCTGGAGGATTTACACCAAAGGTAAAAATACCAAATGTGAAGTTTGAACAAATCATGTGTTTATGCAGCTGAAGGTGAGTGATAACCACTTCAGTTTTCCAGTGACACTTAAAACATTCCAATTCAGCAATCAATAATAACTCAAGGATATGATATGGTCATAAATTGGAAGATGCTGTATTATAAAGATGTCAATTATTGTCTAATACATTCTCCATTCATTCAATATACTTTTATTTTTTTTTATTGATATAAGAACTGGGGTACAGGCCAGAAGTGCAAGGATCCACGAGACAGAGTGGGGAACAGAACAGGCAGATCAACCGAAACACATTGCTGAGGGGAGCAGCGGGCAAGGCAGGAGAGGTCTGCCTCACCATGTGGGTCACCTCTCTGGCCGGCGGCAGGGATCGAACTTGTGCTGCAGTGTCTGCGTTCTACTTCATAGTGCGTTGCTTAACCCACTGCGCCACCACGGGAGGGCCCTCAATATACTTTTAAATTCCTTATTCCACCTACTAATTTTGTGATTCTGGGCAATTCATGTACCTTCTCTAGGCTTCAGATTCTTCACTCCTTCAGTGGAAATATGACTTCCTCAAATGACATGATAGATATAGAGGTATATATCTGTAGATATATAGATATTTATAAATAGATAAAAATAAATTAATTTTAGTTTTAAGTGTAATATCTAAGTTACTACATCATGGATATCTCCTCAAATTTGGATTAAGCTTAAGGTATTGTTGAAAATATCAAAGCAAATAATACATAATTTAGCTAATGTATTCATTAGTCTTATTTTTATCACTGAATGTGATGAAACATAAAAAGTTCAAGTACATCTTTTATAGAAAGACTCATACAGTGGAAGCATAAGTTCCTTAAAACCAGTGAGACCATTACATTGGTCAGTCAAAAACAGAGATTATAGGCAAAATGATAAAGAAATTTAGAATTCCTCACTCTGATACTGGTAAATGCATATTCAAGGTCAAATACACAAGCCCACATCTCAACTTTCAAGCAACCCCACATCCTTCTGCTATCAATATTCCAAATCTGTCTCTTTCTGACTTTTTTTAAAGTTATTTCACCCTAGGTTGGGTAGCCTGTTGTACTCTTCCTCTAAAGCTTCATGATGTAAGTAATAATATTTTGCATACCCTCAAAAAGATAAAAAACAAAACCAAACAAAAAATACAGATAAAAATAAGTTTGAAGAAGGCTCACTTTTAAAGTCTGGAATTTTTTCAAGACTAAAGTTTTCTCTAAACCATAATGTTCTTGATCCATCCTACAAAATCACTTTTCATAATGTCAAATAATGCCTTTTATTTACATGAGTGACTTTGGTGATTCAATTTGCCTGCAAATGGTGGAGTTTAATTGTAACTTGGAGCAGAATGAGAACAGAATCAGTCTTTTTAAATGATGTCATATGCTCCAGAACTGCTGACATTTTTTCTGGTAATTTGAAGTGGGTAATGATGGAATTGGAAGTTATGCCATTTTCCTTCCATATGCAGTTGCGGTGTCTTACAGACTTCAGTTTTGAACATTCACACATTATGCATGTGCTGATGTCATTTTGCTGAACTTTTTGGAAATTGTGAAGTTGATGTTTTTAAAACTGTTAAAATTACTTTGCTAATAACGTTCAACTGGAAAATGATACCATATACTCTACCTACAGAGGGGGTGCCTGCAATACTTGGCAATGCATCTGGTTTTGTTGATTTATTGAAAAGTAATGTCTGTTCTTCGTTCCCCATTAGTCATTCTCTATTAGCATACATGACAACAGATTCGGAAAGGAATCCCAAAAGCCTTTGTATAAGTTCCATGAAAGTTATCTGCTTTAGGAGAGCCATAATCTAGAATCAACAAGTCTTTAATTAGTTTTTTAGGAAATAGAAATACACTATAAAAATGACCATGTATTTTACATAAAATTAATATACTTAATATAGCTATATGTACATTTTTACAACATATATGTCTTTAAAAATACATACCTTTAAATATATATATAAATTAATAAATCTATCTTACAAATAACACACTATCATCTAAGCAGAGTCATTTGCACTGTAAACAGCAACATATGAGGATATCTTTCTTTTTAAACTCCTGCCTACACTGGATATTATCAATGGAAAATATTTTCCACTTTTACAAGTGAGAAAAGTAAGCTATGCTGCTGTCAGTATTTAAGAGAAAAGGTCAGGTCATTAGCACAACAGACAGATTCCTGCAACACAGGAATACAGACAAGAGTTGACAGAAAGAGACAGTTACAGATGGAAAATGGATGACTATTTTGTGTCAGACCCTGACCAGATGTAACACTGTTTGGATTTCTGTCCCTGTTAGAGTGCCCGAATCTATTCCCCAGGAGGAAGGATGGGATGGTGTTGTGTTGATTTCTACTTAGAAAGTGACTATCTTTGGTCATGTGTTTAGGCTGCTGGAATAATGATGAGGCAAAATTTTTTGTTCTTCTATTTTTTTCTTCAGTTTAGGCATGAGATTTATATTTTCCTCTAATTACAGGGTATTCATTTAGAACTAGCAGTTTACACATTACAAGTGAATTTATATAGCACTTTTATCACCTAATTAATATCTCAAGTCAAGGTTTTATTATGCTATATCACTTTCTAGAGATTTTGCAATTCGAGATTTGGTAAGGTTGCCATCATAAAATCTACTATATAAATCAAGTGGAAGACCCAAGATACAATTTACTAAAATTATTTTTTAATAAGCTATACTTGAATAAGAATAACTGTAATACATGACAACTAGTGTAGGGACACTAACTGATATATAAAATCTGTCCTACTAATAAATGCTGAGAAGAGAGTACAGTTTTAACATGTTTTTAAGTTACAGGCTATTAAATTAAAATAAAGTCTGAGCTTTTAATGTATTTCAGAATGATTTGAAGATGATCAACCAAAATTGACAGGCATGTTAAAATATGTGCTTAAAGAAATACTGGAATGGAAGTGGAAGAAAAACACTGATTTAGGGTTAAAAGACTAAGCCTAACTGCAAAAAGTAAACATTTTAGAAATTCCTTTAAATGTTCATTTGACAAGAAAAGAACTATATTCATTTTGACTTCCCTAGCAGGGAATAGGGAGCAAGTAGAGCAAGTTTAAATGAACAAAATGTAGTTACAGCACAGTTAACTCTTGAACAACATGGGTTTGAAATTTATGGGTCCAGGAAGATTTTTTTCAGCCCTTCCTCTTTCTCTTCATCTTCACCCTACTGGACATGAGGATAACAAGGATGACAGGCCTCTGTGATGATCCACTTGTGATCTTCTAAACACATTTTTCTCTTGCTTACTTTGTTATAAAAATACAGTACCTAGGGGCCTCCCTGGTGGCACAATGAGTCAAGCAATGCACTATGAAGCAAACCACAGCCACTGCAGCACGAGTTTAATCCCTGCCACTGGCCAGGTAGGGGACCCACATGGCCTGGCAGAACTCTCCTGTCTTGCTCACTGCTCCTTTCAGCAATGTGTTTCAGTGCATGTGCTTGTTCTGCTCCCTTCTCTGTCTGGTAAATCCTCTCACACTCCACACCTCTGGCCTGTACCTCAGTGCTTGCATGCATAAGTAAATAAATCTTTTTTTAAAAAAAAGTGCATAATACATAAAGCATGTAAAATATGTGTTAGCCAACTGTTTATACTATTGCTAAGGCTTTCAATGAATAGCAGGTTTATAGTAGTTAAAGTTTTGAGGGAGTCAAAGTTATACGTAGATTTTTGATTGTGTGGAGGGAAGCATCCCTAAATCCCATGTGGTTCAAGGGTCAATTATAATAGTAATAAAAAATAGCTAAGCATATAATGCACGTTTGGATAACAGAGATGTATTTTTCAAATGTTAATCAAATTACTATTATACTAGTATACTATTATACTAGTATACTATTATACTAGTGTCACCTTGTAGAAACTTTTAGAGAAACTATTTTAATAAACATATAAAACATTATATTTAGCAGGTAATTTCCTTATAAATGGTGCATTTAGAAACTCATATATCACGTTATACTTTTGATTACAATATGAATCTGGAGGGTAATTTAAACACATTTCCATTTCCTCCCTCCTGGTCTTCATTTTCTTCTTACTGTACATTTTAAATTATTTTTTTTCACATAATTCACAATGAATTGCTATATTTCCTTTAAGTAATTATTATTTAAAGATATTAAATTAAAAGGAATCTGTCTAATATTAACCTATACATTCTTTCTACTGCCATAGGGTAGATCTAGATTTCCATCTGGAGTTACTTTCTTTCATTAAAATGATTTTCTTTGCCTTTTCTTATAATGCAGTTCTATTGATTTTGAATTCTTCAGTTTTTGTGTGTCGCCTTATTTTTTAACATTTTGATTTTGCAATAACTATATAGATGGCATAAAGATGCAAAGAAGAGAGAGGAGTTCTTTATGTCTTTTACCTGGTTTCTCCCAAAGGTAATATGTTGCATGACTGTAATACAGTACTAAGTCAAAAGCTTGATATTGATACAATCTATATACCTTATTCATATGTTCACTAGTTTTACATGCACCTGTGTGTGGATCATTCTTTGCAGTTTTATCACCTGAATGTCACATATAATCACAAACTTTCCTCATGCTACCCCTTTATAGCCACACACAGGCCTCTCACTCAGCCTATCCCTAGCCCCTGGCAACCACTAATCTGTTCCACATCTCATTAATTATTGCTTGAGGTTAGTGACATTTTTAAGAATTCAGTACTTTAAAAATCTGTCTGCACTATCTGCTGGCTTGCACAGTTCCTGAGAAGTCTGATTATTCTTCGCCTGACTATACAGAATGGTGAATTTCCTTTCTTCTGACTCCTTTAAGATTTTTCTCTTTATCACGGTTCTGTATAATTTGATATGATGTCCCTTGATGCAGTAATATACAACTTTCTTGGATCTGTGGGTTTGTAATTCTCATCAAATTAAAATCATCAGACATTATTTCTTTAGACATTTTTTTTCCATCTCCCCTCTCTCTTATAAGGTCTGGAGCTTTGTTTTGTTGTTGTTGTTGTTGTTTAAATCCAAGTTTTTCTTTGAGTTTCATGTTTAGCTGTTTTTATTTTTGTCATCAGATTCACTAATCTTTTCTTAATACGCTGTTTATCCTACCCACTATATTTTTATGCCTGACTTATTTTTTCATCTTTATATGTTTGATATGGGTTTATTAGAGCTTCTATTTTTTAAATTAATATAGTCAAGCATTCCTTTAGGTTTTGAGTACATGGAATACCATTGTAAAAACTGCTTTAAAGTCCTTGCCTATTAATTTGATCATCTGTGTTATTTCTGCATCTATTACAATTGTCCTAATGTCCTTTTGCCTTACTATTTTTGTGTCTTTTACTGAATGTAAATGTTACCTTGTTTTGTGCTGGCATTTTTGCAATCTATAAATATCCTTGAGCTTCTTGGAACACAATTAAGTTTTCTGAAAACAGTTTTATCCATGTAAAAAGCTTGTGCTTACTTATTTTGTTAAGAGATGGTATCATGTAGCTTGTATTTCATGTCTAATTTTCCAGCACCAAGACAATTACTTCTGACTACCCTGTTTGATGCATCATGTACTGTGAGGTCTTCCACTCTAGCTGGTAAGAACATATAGCAATGCCAGGCTTGGATGGCTCATAGAGGTTCTTCCTTCTATTCTTTTTGGTATAATTTTTTTTTTCTGGTTAGGCCACAATCCACAGATCTTATTCAGATGTACTGATTAGTACTGCCTGAAACTAAAGGAAGTAGCATTTGCAGATCTCTGGAGGGTTCTCTTTGTGAGGGTCCCTTTCTGTGATACTCTGCCCTGTGTGTTCTAGATACTGCAGCCTCCTGGTCTCTCAGCTCTGAGTCTTCAATTCAAGGGCAATGCAGGAACCCACGTGTATTCTCATTCCTTCCACAAGTACTGGAAATCTCTGGGCACTCAGCTGAGGTAATCACAGGGCTCACATCATTTGTTCCCTCTTTGTAAAAATTGCTGTCCTAAATTCTTGATGGCCAGTGTTTGAACACTGTTGTTTCCTTTATTTTATCTTAAATTCTTATTTTATATTCCTTTTCTTCCCTGGATATTATGAAAAATCTCATCCCTGATAATTCATCTTGGCAACGGATATTTTAAAATGAATACCCCAACGCATATTTTAAAATGAATACATATGAGTGAATTTATTCATTGTATATTATTTAACCCTGATTATCTCCTTCAAAGATTTACCATAATTTAAAATTATACTTTTATTTTCTGTTTTCTTGGTTAGCATTTGTCTCTCTATACCTTAATTTCTAAAAAAGCACAGGCTAATTATTATTTACTAATATATCTAGTGTAATACCAGTTCATAGTCTGCATTCCATATATGTGCTTATTGAATAAGTAAATGCATTAATGTCTTTTTTAAATGGTTCTTAGGCATAAGTAATATCTAGTCTCACTACAATATAAATTACCAACATTTAACCATGTGGACTTACAATTAATGAGGTTATTTAATTATGAGTTGACAGAGAAAAGCCTTTTAAATGTACTATTTTTTTTTTATTTCCAATGAATCACAGGACAAACATAACCAATGAAATTTTTTGTAGAAAACTACTGTCCTGGAAAGAAAATGTAAAGTACCAGAAAGTTTAAGAAACTTGATAGTTTGATTAAATAAATTTTTTCTCTTTGTCAGTGAAAATTCAATTGTATTTATTTATTGTAAGTAAGATTGAATGACTGTTTTTCATTCCAGAACCATCATATTCACCAAGGTAAATTCATAATTTCATATATATCCTTTGTGACAGAAAAATAAAAACACTACAGTGTCTGTAACTATAATCACTGTAGACTTCCCCGGTCCTCCCACTGACTGCATATATCGTCTTTAATTTCAAATTCATGCTTAAGTTTATAGAGATAGGGATTAAAGAGACCCCCTGAAGTGAAGAAAAAGAAAAGTTTCTCCCCTGAAAACACACACACCTTAAGCTATAATAAAATGGAAAATAACTAGATTTTTATGATTTATAATAGAAAATGGCAAGAAATCATTTTTTAATAGTCATTTGATATGGAGCTCAAGATCATCATCAAACTTTTATAATCAGGCTGAATTATTCTGAGTTTCAAATTTTGAAAGAGCAGTTTTTAAATTTGCATTCTGAAAAGTTTAAAGCAGAATAGTGCAAAGAACTATTACCTCTAACGATATATTAACTATATAGGTATATAACTCGATATATTAACTATATAGGTATATAACTATATATATAACTATATAGGTATATAACTATATACTAACTATATAGGTAGTATAGGTAACTATCCCTGCACTCACCTACCAGCACCAACACTCACCAGCTCAGAGCCCAGTCATATTTTGTTTTCATCCTCACCAATTCCGCAGATTATTTTGAAGCCAATTCTAGCCAATATATAATTTAAGAATATTTTAAAGGTATCTATAAAACTACAAAGAATTAAAAATAACCACTTGCAATTATAATGCACAAAATTAAATTTTAATTTAAAAATTGACTATAGTTATGCTCAGATTTCCCTGATTGTCTCATAACTTATTTTTACAGTTTGCTTGAATATTTGTCTTATAATCTATATGTTCAACCACCTTATTTTTTTCCCTACCAGCAATGTATTTGCTGAAGGAGTGAATTCATTCGTCTAGATAATTCTTACATTCTGGCTTTGCTGACCACATACTTGTGATAGTAACATTCTGCTTTGTTCCTCAATTTTCAGTAAATTGACAGAGTTAGTGGTTTGATTTAATTCAGGCTTGACTTTCTCAGCAAAACCACTTCATAGATAATGTTATGACTCACATCAGGGACACACCCATACCTTATCTCTTAGTGAGGCTGGCTTCTTTGAGGATCATTGTGTCAGTCCATTAATTCATAAGTGTTTATAAAATAGTCAAAGTTAAATATTTATTCATTTGTTCATTTTTTAACTGTAATTCTCAAAAGACGAACTTTCTCATTAACAGTTTACAACCCAGATACCGAATTCATAGAGTGAAGACAGGATAAATGCTGAATTCCCATTATTTGCCAATTTTCTCATTGGTTAGATGGTTGCCTAGAACACTCCAATGGTGAGCAATTCATTTTCTTTAAATAAGAGATTATTTTTATAAAATAATTAGATGATCTGTTCAATTCTTGTTTAACTCACTCATTTTTATAAGGATCCTTATAGAATCACAGTAAAAAAAATTAAATATATCAACTAACATAAAAGAAAGCAAGTAACTTTGGATAACCTTACACTGAATGAGCATATTAAAAGTCAGTCAGCGCCTTTAGAAATGACAGCAGAATGGTCAGGCAGACAGATGCATAATCCTTATGAGTTAGTCTCCTGGCTCCTGATCAGCTTCTTGTATTGGCACATAGGGAGAAGCACACACACTGCCTGTGTAAATGGAAGATGTCAAAATCCATTGTCTATGAAATAGTTTTAATATACCAGAGAACCATCTAAAAATAGTAAAACAAGAGCCCTTAACTTATTCCTCCATCTAGAACTGAATTTTCATATTTATTTGATACTCTGTCTGACATATACCTGTTATAAAAATTACATTAATTAGCCTGTGTATTGCCTGACCTCCTCCCCCAATCACAAACCTTGTATTTTGTTTATTCACAAGGGGTTGCAGTCTCTAAGATGACAAGTTACATGTTCCAGTCGCTGAGTGAAACAATTAAAACCTAACTTTACACGTCATCATTTTTGGATTGTCAGAGTGTGCATTGCCTGGGATATGCAGCAGTCCTCCCCAGAAACTCTTCTTGTATCCATATGGTTAGCTGTCATTTTAGATAATAACAACATCATTATAGTGATTATCAGTGCAATTTATTAATGTTAGTGATGGAAACACAAAAAGTACATTAACCAGCAACTGCCTAGATGGTACATAGCCCAAAACTTATGGGCATTCTTAGTCTTACTTGGATGCCTTTTCTTTCAGCTCGATTAGAGGCTTAGTTCTTGTCTTTGGAATTATGTCCATTCATCTCAGCTGAGGAGAGACCACAGTGTCCAAGGGGCAACATAACACAAATTTCTCTCTGGCAAACTCAAGATGACTCATCCCATTCTCATTCTTTGTCATCAGTGTAATCATAATCACAGCAAAGCCTCGTTGGGTGTTTATGGATGAAGTTCTCTACCAAGCACTTTACATGGGTTGTTATTTAATCATCACAACCACAGCAAAGATTCATTGGGTGTTATATTAATTATATTAATCATTCCAACCATGTTGTGAAGCAGACAAATCTGTGTGTGGACAATATGCTAAATAATCAACTTCTGACTTCACCACTAATCAGTTTTCTCCTCCAAACCATGAAGGACCACTGTGCCTCAGTTCTTGATCTTCAAAATGAGAGCATAAGATAGTAACATTGTATGGTTGAAATGAGCATTGAATGAGTTATTATTGAGTTATCATATGTAAAGTGCTTAGAACTGTGAGCACCCTATAATTATTAGCTATCCTGGGACTTCTAAACACAAAAGTAACCTAAATAGTGGACAATTTTGGGGGAGGAAAAGAACTTGTCATAATAAGAATTTTTTTGTGTTATTAAAGTTCATGGTTTGTGGAAGTCATGACACACTGTCTTCTGTCTTGCCCTTGGCATTGCTGCTCTGTCATCTGTGGTCCAATCTTTGTAGCCTCTGGAATTGTAAGTTTTAAAAGGAAATTGAGGCCAATGCTCTTAGGCGAGATGACAAAAAGATTTATATTCTCTGCCTCCTAGAATTCAAAGAACATCTTTATTTGGATCAGTCTAATAATTTTCTATGGTACTGAGTGTCACTCTGTATTAGTTAGTATAAATCAGATTATACTCAGTGGTTTAGCACAAGAAGTATTTATTCCTACTGGATTATTGCCAGTCACCAAGGCAGGGAAAGTGTATGAACTTTTTACTATGTTAGGCCAGGAGTGATACATGTCACTTCTGTTAACATTTAGTTCTCCCAGAGTAGTGCATGCTTTTTAGCTAACTATAAAAGGGTCAGGAAATGTAGAACGGAAAATGAAATACTTAGCATTTCCTTTTCTATCACATGTTGTAAATGGCTTCTGAATGCTTATTAACTATAGCTCTGAGCATTGTTCTGAGTGACCTTGTGATTATTGGTAAAGGAGAAGAGATGGAGAAAATCAGCCCTGGATCAACTTCCTGCTGCTATGGACTATAATACTCATTTGCTGATTGGACCACAAGTGATTATAAGATGCAGATAGCAAAGATAAATGACTGTCCCAAGAAAAGAAGAGCTCTTTGTGTTTTGCTAAAACATTTCCTCATTATCTCTATGGAGTTGCTCAAGAACTAAGCATCTCCACCTTTATTGCAAAAAAAAAAAAAAATTTAAATTCTGTGACTTGGACATCTCAGAATCTCATAATGGCAAGTGTCAAGCCATGTTCATGTGTATGAGTGCATGAATGAGTGTGTGTGTGTGTGTGTGTGTGTGTACTCCTCTAAGCATTTAAACTCAAATCCTGGGGCTTTCTGCAGTAGGTCCCATTATTATGTGTGCTTTATAGAAAAGATACTGAATGTAAAAGACTTTTGCAAAATCCACAGCTAGAAAATGTGGAAGCTGGAATTTGAACCCAGTCTGCCAAGTCTTAACATGTGACCTCTTGTTAATCACTATACACATCTCCTACCATCTATGGCTCTTTTGCCTCGCTATCTTTTATTTCAAGTATTTTTGTTGTGGTTGCACTCTCTTTTACTAGAATGTTTTATTTCCCATCCTCATTGTTCAATATCTAGCACATTACACAGAAACTCATTAGATTTGAGTTAAAATATTAAGAAAAGAAAAATTTTATCTATAATAATGTTTTAAAAACTAGCCGAAGGTTAATAATTTGGGTCCCAGAAATACCAGCATGTAAAACAATGTGATGGAGATACAGTAGACATTGTATCTACTCCACTGGACAAACCAAGCCTCATGTAGACCCTCTTCTGAAGGTGCTGATGCAAAGGGCTAATAGCCTACAATATTGTCCCCATCCACTGCTGAATTCACCAAAGAGGACATTTGATGGGAGGGTAACCTGGTCAGACCCCTACAGGATGTCCTGGTGTAAATCTTTCACCAATGAAAGCTTCATGTTTATATAAGCAGACAATGGGTGAATAGGTAGCAGTATTTCAGTGAGGCTTGATGTTTTGAAAGATGAAGTGCAAATCAGCTGAGAGAGGCAAGTAAAAACAATGAGGAAGTGGAAATAAGCTGAAAGAGAACAGACACAAATGTTTTATAGCAGAGGCAGGAGGAATAGATGCAAAGAGAGGTGTCTTGTTAAAGATAGAATGCAAGAAAATAGATCAATAAATGCTTTCTGCTTAAAGATGTGCCATATGCCTTTGGCTAAAGCTGTGTAGGAGTCTGAGTATCCTCTTCCAACACCACATTCTAATTCTTTCTATAAAATCTGATGGTCAGACTTTTCTGGGAAAACATCAGGCTAATCATGTGGCCAGCATTTCTGTATGCCTTGTTTCCCTGTGACATTACTTTTTCCCACAGATCATCTCACTGCTTCTTGTAAATCCGGTCTAACAATCTCTCTCCTTATCTCTCCCACACACACACTCCCCACCTCCCTTCCTCTCTCTCTCTCTCTTTCTTTTTTATAATCATCCCCTTTGGCTTTGGAAATATTAGGTCTGAAATTTAGCAGCCCACCTTTATATTTACTTACTATGACTATTTTTGGAAAGTAGGGATGTAGATCATGTGAGTAAAAGCAACATAATTATGGCCAGATTGTTTCTAAATAGAAATTCAAAATTCTTTTACAAAATAAGAAATAATTCTTTAGTTTTTCAGCAGTTCAACTGTTTCTTAGTGATCTATCAGTATATTTTGCTTCTGATGTGCTTTTGTTTTCTTATACATTTGTGGACAAAAAAAAATTTTGGCCACCTTTTCCTCTCTTTCCACTTGTACTTTCCCAGTTGTATTCCCTCCACCAATGTTACCACTCTTTTCCTCTTTTCTTTTAGTGTACATAGAATTGCTTCCCACTTCTCCAGGGATCTTCACCATAGAGGAAAAGCAAACTGAACAATAGCAGGAATGGGTCTTTATACTTGAATTGAGATGTTAGTTTATCTTGTTGACATTAACACATTGACTTGGAGTTAAAGAAAAGAGGCACTTCTGTTTTTTGTTTTTCCTTAAGTCTGGTGTTCAGAACAACCCTTGCATGAAGCTGCTTTATTCACATTATATGATAGAACTCGATTGTAATTTGGGGTACAGGAAAGGGAATGAAGCTCTCCAGAACACAGAGGTTAACTCAGACCTGACAGGAAGCATGTGAAGCTCTGGGGGAAAAAAAAGTGATTCTCAGCTGGATCTCACTGAGCTTTCATTTTTCTAGTAAATATTTGCTCACCATGCTCAGAAATCTTTTGTTAAACTTAGATTTTTAGCATGTCTGAAAGATATGTGAGAAATATTTCAGCTTTTGATTTATCTATTCATGCTTAAAGAACACTCAAAAAAAAAAAAAACACGTTGAAAGTCCCTTTGAAGGGCCTCCATGGAGGCCAAGGTGTTAAGTCTCAACACTATCACTACTAGACCCCCCAACCCCCTCTGGCTTTGATGAACATAAGTGTGTGGTGGGGTCACTCTCCTGGAACCTAGGGTCTCAAGCCCTTGGCAGTTGATGTCACAATATCTACTGTGGGGTCACTACCTTGCTTTGGCATATGTAATTTTAAAAGATACCACTTCATTCTGAGACTCTATGATTTTTATTATTTAAAACTAGGGAATCTCAGCATAAAATAGCCTGGTGCTTATGGTCATCAACTTTTGATGGGCTTTGGGGCTCCCGTGTCACTGGTCTTAGGTATCATGGTACCAGTAACCTCATCCCACATTCTGCTGGCTGCAGGTCACCCGCATGCGGCGATGCTCCACAATCCAAGATACTATGCTCTCCTCAGACCCTCATGCAGTATGATAGGCTTTGAGTTTCTTCAACGAAGAAAAGTTCTTCAAGGACTCTGGAAGACCCTGAACTTAATATAAATTAGATCTTCTCCAATTTTTGAGATCACTGCTAGGTGTTTCTGCCTCAAACACAGGAATGTCTATCCCACCCCAGGCTGGTGTCCCGACTAATAGAGTAACTCTCCCCACTGGTTTCAGAAGGTAAAGAAGGGTTTTTTCCAATAAAGGAAAATTTTATTGGAAAACTGTATCTGAAAGAATCAAAAGTTGGAGGTATATGAGAGCCAGCAACAAGCCCCAGGTGTGTGGGTTTGTTGTGCGTGGTGACAGGTGGTGGGGGTGTTCATGTCAGGAATGGATTCTTTACAAACTTCCAGAGAGGTAGGCATTCTGGCTACCTTTAAGGTCTTCCCAGATTCATAGTCTAATCCCTAGGTAGCCCAGCCTCCTGTCATACTCTTCCCAGATTGCAGCTGGTGTGCAGAAGCCTTGACCACAGGGAGTGGGAGGGCACAGGCCTGGGATATGGGGGGCACAGGGGTATGCCCTCCTTTGGGAGCTGGATGTCCTGCTTACTGCTGCCTCTGCAATATGCCTCTGCAATACTCCCATGGTGAGTGACCAACTGTAAACCCGCACCTGCTCATCTCCCCAGGAGCACCCTATTCTCCTTAAACTCAGTGAGGCCACTTTTATTCTTTCCTTCCCACCTTGACCATTGCATGTGCCTTTGACCTGAGTCCATATGACTGGCCCCTTTGGGCCAGGGTACTCTCTGCCCTCCTAAATTCAGATCTCAGACTAGTTGATGCTGTCTTTAACTCCAGTGTGTGTGTGTGTGTGTGTATTGGGTGGGATAGAGGGGGGAGGAAAAGGCAGATATTTAATTTTTGAATGATCCCTCGTCTCATGGAAATAATATGTGGAATAAAAAATAATAATAAAATCAAATGCTAATGAATTTGGCTTCCCTTTAGAAAGTGAACCTGCCAACTGCTAGTTGATATTGAGCTCATGTGCTGTTATTAAAGAATGTATATAAGGACAAAAAAGTGGAGAGTAAGCAGATTTTATGAATGGGCACATTTGTCAATGTGAAAATGTTACCTTTTCTTAGAGGAAGATTCACTGTGAAGCTTATGAAGTTCAATCTTCAAGACCCTCACTTGGCTAAGCTCCTTCTGAAATCTTGGGAGGAATGCTCGCAATGTGTTATGTAATTAGATGATGACTTTAATGAGGTTTAGATTTAATTATGTTCAGTGGGATTATTGTGTTCTTCGAAATTAATTCCATGTATATCAAGTTATCCATAAGTGTTATGGGGGCCACCTCCAGAAATTCTCCTAGCACCTTTTGGGCCAACTCATCTGGATCATCAGAACTGCCAGAACCAGAGCTGTGACTGTCATGTGTTATTGTGTGTGTGATCATGGGATATACAGAGAGAGATAAGGCATCAAAGCTGTAGGACTAGCGACCAGTCTGGATGTGCACTTAGTAGTGGAGATGCTTAGGTAAAATAGAAGTTTGCTCTTGTCAGAAGTTTATACTCTTTGCATAAAATATTTTTTCTTTGTTTTTTTGATGGGAATCAATGAAGTAGAATTTTCCAGAATCTCTTGTCCAAGACACACCCTGTATTTATTACAAATAGTGTGTACCAATGTTTATAAAGTTGCATGTTTTATGTATTCTGACATATTACCCAGTGTCTTACGGATGCATTTTTTTCCTGATGAAATCTGGCAGTTCCAGATCAAATCACTTAGCAAAATGGCCTAAAGAACCAAGTGTTCTAGTGACAACACTCATATATATATATATATATATATATTCATCAATACAGCAGTAGATATTGTATAGAGTAATTTGATCACAGAGTAGAATGACAATTTCTAAATTAATTTCAGTTGCTTTTGTGTATGCCTGAATCCAAATTAATTTTGCAATTGTCTCATAATTATTAATCCTATAAATTTCTTTTCTTTATTAGTAAACCTTAGACAATTCACAGGGGTATATTTTACATACAATCCATTTTCTTCACCTGAAATGTACCTAGCACTTAGTGATACCAACATAGTCTGAATCAAGTCTTCCTTCAATTCAATAAAACGCTATTCTTTGTCATTGTTTTCAACTAGTTTCTTCAGATATTATTTCCTTTATATGTCTCTAAGTTTATTTTAAATAGATAATAAATTTTAGAGTAGCAAAATCAAATGGATAGTACAGAAATTTCCTATTTCCCTGCCCTATGTTGCCTCCCCCATTATCACCACCACCAATTAGAGTGGTATATTTATTATAGCCAATGAATTTACACTGACACATCATTATCACCCAAAGCCCATAATTTAAATTAGAGTTTATTCCTGGTTGCACATTCTGAGTTTGGAAAAATGTATAATGACATTTGTCCACCATGATAGCATTAAACAGTATATTTTTACTATACCAGAAGTCCTCTGTGCACTATCTATTTACCCCTCACTCCCCTGTAAGGTCTAGCAACCACAGACATTTTTTTTTTTTTGCCCCCAAAGAGTTTTTGCTTTTTCTAGAATGTCATATAACTGGTGTCATAATATATGGTGCCTTTTCAGATTGGTTTCTTTCACTTAGAAATAGGCATTTCATTTCCTGCAAGTCTTTCCATGGCTTGAGAGTTTATTTCTGTTTAGTAATGAATAATATTTTATTGTCTGAATGTAACAAAGTTTGTCCATACACAAAATAAGGACATCTTGGTTGCTTCTAATTTTTGGCAATTACAAATAAAGCTGCTATAAATATCTGTGTTCAGGTTTTTTTTTTTAATGGGCATAAGTTTTCAGTTCATTGGATAAATACCAAGAATCATGATTGCTGGAATGAATGTTAAGAATATGTTCAATTTTGTAATAAATTGTCAAAATAAAAGGAGTGTGTTTGCAGTATATTAATTCCAAAGTGAGTTGATTAGAGTTACCGACTCCAAAAAAATATCACATAATGTGTTTTCTGAGTAATGAGCTCCCTTTGGTCATGTACTTAGTACTTTATAGTAAGATCAAGCTTTTTCCTTCCCTATTTTGTTCTTAAATATATCTCAAATTCAAAGCAAGATATATGCTTACAAGAAACGTGGAATACATCAAACCCTAGTCCATGAATTTTTTATAGGCAAAAAAGAATTAAAAGATCAGATTAAGTTCAGAGCAATAACTGAAATCCTGCTCAGAATTAATGTGCCTCATTATTTGAGGGAAGTTTTTAAGAGTAAATACTGCTCATTTTGCAGTCAAAGCACTGAACTGGTGACATGTTTTTAGTTCACTCAAGTAATCTCACATTTTAATATGATGTTTCATAATTATGATAAAATATTCTAGGATGGAAATTATGTTTGGCCATTAATGCAAACTTTCATTTGTGCAAATTAATACAATTCATGACCTAATATGCCTCAGGGCTTAAATATTTAAATGATGTTTAATATAATCTTTCCTAATTGATAAAACTGTTTTGGAAAAAAGCAGGATTTGAATATGGCAACAAATGATTTTATTAAAATGTTTACCTAAATTTATATTTGCCTGATACTTAGAATAAATGCATCAATCTATTTTATAATCTTCTTTACCACTATGCAATTTTTTTATTCTTAGGATATTTGTCCTTTAAATTTTTTTTAAATAACCACATCAATTTTCACTATCAGTGAAAGATCATATGAAAGATGACTTGAATAATTTCAGCCACTTGGTGGTGGGCATTGTGTGATATACAATTTGCCAAGGTGAGCATAATACACTGAAACTTATACTGCCCTATAAACGTATACTACCTTAACAAAAAATAATAATAATCTCACCCAACACACACCTTTCCCATGAAACTTTGCTTCTCCTCCCATCAAGAGGCAAAGTCTTTTTCTATGACTTTTGAATCTGGGTTTAGCCATTTGACTTGCTTGGGTCAATGAGCTATTAGCAAACTGAGGATAGCAAACACTTAAATACTTACTCGCTGGTAGGGCCTCCCTGGTGGCACAAGAGTTAAGTCGCAGCACTATGAAGCTATCTGCAACCACTGCTGCACAAGTTCAATCCTCAGCCAGAGAGGTGACCCACATTGTGCAGCAGACACCTCCTGTCTTGCCCCCCTCCCTTCAACAGTGTATTTCAGTAGAGCTGCTTGTTCTGTTCCCCACTCTATTTCTGGTGAATCCTCTCGCCCCCTACACCTCTGACCTGTACCCCAGTTCTTGTATGCATAAATAAATAAATCTCAAAAAATCAATCAATCAATCAATCAATAATAAAAAGTACTCATTGAGGTTTGCTCTTTTGACTCCAGTTGGTACCTTAAGACCACACTGTAAGTGAACCTGAACTAGCCTGCTGGAGAGACTATTTGGAGTGAAGGGGAAGACTGCCCAGCAGCTAACTTGTGAATGAGGCCATTTTAGCCAATCCAGTTCCAGCTAATACTACCACCAAGTGAATGGTCCAGGAAAGGCCATTATTAGAATTGCCCAACTAAGCTGAGTCCAAATTGATAACTCATAGACTGATAAGCAAATAAAATTATTGATCTATGATAACAATTTTTTCAAAATTTGTTCCATAATGATAGATAATAATACATCATTATTCTCTGAAATAAGCAGTATTAATTCATTTATAGAGAAGCATTAGAATGGTAAGCAAAGTAATGATTTAACTAGGGGAAAAGAGAAAAAAAAAGTATGAACATCATGTTAATTCTCTCTCCATCTCTACAATTACAATTTAAACCACTGCTGGCCCTGTCTAACAAAGGTTGTTTTCCTCTACAAATCTAGTTCCGTCTTCTAAATTAGCTCAGTGTTCTAAAATAGAAACTTTCAAATCATTTAAATTCAAGATATCTTACTATCCTCATAATTCATATAGTAAACTCCATTTCCTAGTGTGTTCTGAGTGGAATGCCGAGAAGCCACTTCCCTCAGTGACACGTGCTTAAATGCACCATGGGATGCCTGCCTCACTGTCACTCATTTTTGTCATGCCCCAGGAAGGCAGCTGGAAGGAAGTGGCAATATGTTAGGCCAAGATTATACTAAGTCCTGTGCTACAAGACGAGGCAAAATTAATTACTGGTCAGAGTCTATGCTAATTCATTCATTCTGACATGGAATGCCAGCACCGTCCATGTTTAAACATCAAAAGTGGCTGCTATATACCTCACTAAATAAGAATGAACTACAAAAGTAAAGGATAGCAGCCATGTGACATGATTTGGGGGGCAAGAGAGTTTTTCAATAATGCAATCCCCACTGACCTAAGTACCTGAAAGTATCTTGCCTCTCTTTTGGCTGAAAATATGCTGTCCATGCACAAGAAACAATTTCACAAACTTTAATATAAGGAATAACTATCTTCAGTAGGAAAAAAAATCATCAGCTTCTCAAAACAAACTTGCTCTTTTGAATTGCTAGCTTAGAATTATGAAGCTTAGCCTCTACCAAATAAAATGATAAGAAAATGAAAGTAGGCCCAAGGAACTTTGGATTAGGAGGAAGGAAACCTCTGAAAGGGCATGATGAGGAAGCATTGCCTGCCTCCTGATTTAGCCTTGGATCAGCTCAACAAATGGCCCTCAGTCAAGGTGGTTCAATCAGTTCATTTGTTCATAAATGATGGGACAGTTTAGGGAGAGGAATAATAAATTAAAATATACCTTGGAAAAATAGACTTGATTTTATATATTTAATTTTAGTAGGCAGCTCTTCTTTCATCATTTTCCACTTGAAAATAAGGTTATTTCTATTTTTTATATTTTAAATAATAGAGTCAGATGAGGAATTTTGCAGATATCATAAAAGTAAAAGTGAATTGCTGTTCTAATTGCCTTGCAGAGTTAGCTTAAATGAACAATTATTCGTAATCTTTTTGATTCTGTAGTGTAATAAGAGGTTTTTTTCTTTTTGATGGTGATAAAATAGGTCAATTTATCAAGACCATAATGATCAAAATGAAAATCTGAAAAATGATGAACTCATGCACCAGAGGAAAAACCTGAATTTTTCCAAGTGCTAAACAGTAAAGTTTTTTTTCACTTCGAGTTTTTAAAATGCTATATGAAGGTGAATTCAGTGCATTTACTTACTTGGCTTTCCTTATTTTTATTTTTACAAAATGTCTTTCTCTAATATGATAAGTACTATCATTCAATGTGTAATCAACATAAAAATTATTTGAGATTGCTTTTTCTGGTGGAGGTGTCCAGATGTTAAAGTCCCATCTGTCTTGCCCTCCATGTGTCATTTGCCGCACAGCCTGCCTTTATGCTCATTCCAGCCTCATGCATCCCTCTCCTGTGGTAATAGACATGCAGTTCCACTACAAACAGTAACTGCTATCATGGATCTTTGTGTAACATAGCCCAACAGGAAAGGGAAAAGCAAAGCTAACCAAAACAAACCCTAAAATTCATACTTGAGAACTGAGGCTTAGGGGGGATGGGAGGTAAGGAGTAAGGGTGAGAGGGAGCCCATTGGCTATGGTGGACTACCAAGGAGGATTGTGAGTGCTCTAGGGATGAGTGTGGTGTGGTAACATACATTTGAATAGGTGTGAACCCGTACTCTTAAAACATATAGTGCTATAAATCAGCATTACCTCAATAAAATAAATGATTAAAAATAAAACTAAAGTTGTAACTCTGCCCATAAAAAGTGTTCAGAGAGTTAAAGGATAGGCTTTACGATGGGAGGACTTCCTGGTGTACCAATCAGTTCACTTTGTTTAATACCATTTTGTCATTCAACATCACTATGAAATGTTTTTTCTCATATTTATTGTTATGTAATTGAAACATGACATTGTATAAGTTTGAGATCTACCACAATCCCGTGTTTGTACATATATAGTCATGTATCATTTAGTGACAGGGATGCCTTCTGAGAAATGCATCATTAGGTAGTTTTGTCACTGAGTAAACCTCCCAGGGTGCACTTACACAAGCCAAGGCAGTGTAGGGGATGCAGCTCGGGCAGCAACATCCTGTGCTTGGTCTGCGCTGATCCAAGCATGGTGCTATGGCCGGGACTGTGCTATAAATGATTACAAGTTGCACATAAAAGTTAGTTAAAAAATCCATCACTTCACATAGTTACTATTTTTTATGTATAGTAAAAGCTTTTAAATCTTCTTTCTTCCCTTTCCAACATAGAATCATGGTCGCCAAGCAGCGTACTAGATCCCCAGAACTTAGTCATGTTATAACTGGAAGCTTGTGCCCTTTGATCACTCTGCCACTTCCTCTTTTTCCTCATCTCTGCTTCTTGGGAACCAATACTTAACTTTTTTTACTATGAATTTGGCTTTTTTAGATTCCACTTCTCTGAAGTGGACACTTAGTCATGTGGAGTAAATTGCTCACTCCCCTGCATCTAACTAGAAGAAAAATTCTTGTCCTCTGGCTCAAAAACCTTCTCTTTGTATTGTATTAAAAGGTAAATTTCCATGCTTCAAATCTTCAGAAAATTTTACATTTTGGTTTGAGCTGTAGCTTTATGGAACTACATAATATTTATTGATCTCTTTCAATGTGTCAGATACAATAGTTGGTGTGATACATGTTACTTCATTTATTCTCCACAGGCTTCAGATGCACATATCATTAACCCCATTTCCTGGACCAGCAAGTTGAGATGATAAGCTAATAATAAACCTGTGAGAGTCAGATAGATTCAAGAATGCACCCAGGTATTCCTGAGTCATTGTGCAAAGTTATTCTGAAGAACTTCAGGGAAAACCACACACTCCTCAGGTTGACATCCCCATAAAAGTTCATCTGAAAAAATTTTCACATTTATCTCTTTCCTGTTTAAACTGTCATGCTACTTTGCAATGATTTATCATCACACATCAGATTTTATAGTCACCTCCACACAAATCTGTGGTTGATTAATTAACTGAAATTGGAAGACATTTTGATAATGAAAAGTGTTAAGTATTCCTATGAATAATAATTAGTATGATACTTCAACTAAATTATATATGTCAGTATTGGTAATCAATCAGGAATAGGAGGATGGGACCTCAGACGACCGAAACTAGAGAAGATGGATGACTTAGAGCAGCGTGGATGACTAGAGCAGATATTTGCAGCACAAAAACAAATTATTGAACACCTAGTATGTGTCAGGCACCATTCAAGACTCTGAAGACACAATGTTGAACAACATAGAAACCATCTACCTTTGTGAGTCTTAATTCAGAACACAGAAGATATGAGTGGTAATCCAAACAGAGAGGAATAGAGGGCCCAGAAAGACTTTCAGTCTGTAAGCAGACCAGTAGAAAGCAGGTATGTGACTGATACCTGATACCACAGTGACTGATTCAGAGACTGCACTACAATCCTGAGGAAGGGTGCAATGGGGCAAGGCAATACCAGAGGAGAGTGAGGACTGATTGAGTTGTTCAGCTACTGGAATAAAGCAGTGACCTTCCCAGAGGAAGTAAGCAAGATCTTGAGTACTGGAAATGAATCAGGGGCTGCCCTCAGGAAGGATAAAATTCCTACAGCCTCCAAGAAACAGAGATGATCCCAGAAGCCCAGTCTGTGTTCTCTAACATCTTTGTGTCACAGTTGCTGCTTTGGGAGCTGGACGGCTATGAAGGGAGGAAGTCAGATCAGCCATGCCACTTTCTCACACTGACCTTGTTTTCTAACATGGCTCAAAATACTTATGTGGCTGTAATGAGAGATCTTGTCACCCACCTAGGTACCAAAACAGTAGTAACTGAAATAATAGCCTACCATAGGGTTTTCTTTCTTCCCTACCAAAGAGGTTTTGGAGGAGTTTTTTTTGGAGGGGCGAGGGGTATAAGTTGTTTTGTTTTATTTTGTTTTGTTGTTGCTGCTGGTTTTTTGCAGTTGCTGGTTTGTTTGTTTTTTATCATGAATTATATGGATACCTCACAAGTTTCCTAGATCAGTAATTTAACTGCAGAGCAACAACCTCCTTCTTTCACTAAACTGAACTTAGTCTTTGTTCTTAGTACTGACCTAGCTTTAAGAAAAATGAAACAATCCCAAGAAAGGTGCATACCCAAATGGGTGATGCTTTGGATTGCAGGGTCCCATGTAACTTACTGAGTCCTCTAACTCAAATTCTTATCAGGAGGTTAATTTCTTCAAAGGTCTCATTCCATTCATCTCCGACGCTGTGATGAATCCCCTCATATAGTACAGAAGGCAAAGTCTTTCTTTGCTTTTGACTTACTCTCATTAGTTTTTCAGGTATAATAAGGGAGTCATTTCCTTCAGTAATGCTATCATGTGCCTTTAGGCTATAGCTCAATAGTGAAAAGCACAAATTGCATTTATTTGATCATAAATATTTAAAAAACTGTCTTTTGCAGAAAGATGTAATTTTTTTTCAATGGATAAGATTTTAAAGCAGAATGTTTCAGGTATCATTTACCCCATTTTCCTTAAAGACATTTCTTCTCAAGCGAATAATAACAAACTATAAACTCATTTGCACCATGAATTGCCAAAGCTGTCAAATATTTTACAATAAGTATTTATAAATATTGTCATTTAAGGTATGTATAAAAAAGAAAAGTGACTCATTATGAGTATATGGCAAATATTCAAGAGCAAATATTCTATACAACTGATGATATAACCAATGGTTTAAAAAGTTCTTTCATACATTTCAAATTATTTTAGCCTCAAAACAGAGCAAAGTTATAATGTTCATTTGACTGTAATAATAGTAGCTATCTTCAGGGGTGTTATGAAGATTAAATAATTCAGAATAAAATTCATAGAGAAGTATTACCTGGTATGTATAATTATTGGCAAATATTTGCTATTACCATTTAACAGGCAAATCCTGTCTCCATTCCTCACAATTTAATATAAGAAGAGTTAAATGGGTTATGTTTCTCCTAAGACATTCCTCTGCCCTCTATACACTCTTATCTGAGTCTTCACCAGCTCTGGATGAGGGGATGATTTTATATTCTGGTCAATTTCATTGTGAAGGAGACATTGGTGATATGTCTCCCTTATCTGAAGGACTTCAGAAAGACTAGATTGATGAGGGGGGAAATGAGGATTTTCACAATTTTGGGTGTCCTCAAGGGTTTACTTTGATATTAAGTATTTCCAGTTTTAGAACTATCTGAGTAATCATATGATCATTCTTGAAAAGAAGTCAGTGTTTTCAAGACCTATTTTATCCAGGGATAACCACAACCTTATCAGTTATTGAAAGGATAACAGCAATTTCTCTCATTGTGATGCTGTCTATTTTAGTACATATAACCTCTTGTATTAATATGCATTTCCACCCATATCTGTAAATCAGGATTTTCTAAACTCCTGAAGTTCCACATATGGAGTTCTACCTATGAAAAATGTTAAAAAGTCTAGCAAGAAGATGGTCTGAATGTGTCTCCCTCAAATTCATAACTCTCAAAAGTAATGGTGTTGTGTTAGAAGAATATGAAACTCTAATATGAAAAGATTTATGTACCTCTATGTTTATAGCAGCAATGTTCACAATAACCAGGGCATGGAAACAACCTGATGTCTCTCAGTGGATAACTGGGTGAAGAACTGTGATGTGGATGTTCACATATATTGTAGTATGTTCTATTCCACATAAAAAAAATC
This sequence comes from Galemys pyrenaicus, assembly GCA_019455555.1. Classification (NCBI taxonomy): domain Eukaryota; kingdom Metazoa; phylum Chordata; class Mammalia; order Eulipotyphla; family Talpidae; genus Galemys; species Galemys pyrenaicus. The sequence goes on from JAGFMF010011568.1 coordinate 7,904,209, forward strand.
TCATTCTGCTAATATGTTACATTAGTTGTTAATAATCATGCATTTTGAAAGATATAAAAGTGAATTTTCCAAAAGTAATTAACAATAGAATAAACACCAAATAGTGAATAAGCTCTTGTAAAATTGAAATCCAAAGTTGATAAGAGTAACTCAAAGACACAAGGAAGATGAAGCTATGCAGGCAGATTCTCACAGGAGTTTAAGGAATAGATGAACAACACTGAAAAAGTTCAGCCTTAAACTTCAGAGGAACTAAGCTTATAAATGTAATTTCATTTTTCATGTTCAAATATATAAATATTTAGAATGGTAGGATGCTTGTTCTTCTATTAGAAATTAGATGTAGACAACCTCAAATGATAAGTGATTCTCTCTCTCTCTCTCTCTCTCTCTCTCTCACACACACACACACACACACACACACACACACACAATACATTCATCATTTTATTCTTATTGCCAATATTCATTGATTGATCAATAATCAAAAGCCTGTCCCCTACCACCTCTCCTGTTTTATTTCCATTTCTATTCCATTTCTTTCCATTAACATGGTTGTGGGAACTTGTGACCATGAGTCAGACAAATGATCAACTTTAATATGTTTTGACATGTATAAGTCAAAATTTACCTTTTTCATATATGGCATTATACCATACATAAACAAAAAACAAATTTATAGTAAGAGATATTACTATGTGAGATTTACTGAAGGCCAACTATGTGCTGAATACTTATAAACATTACTTCTAATCCAACATGTTACACACATTTTTATTCATTTTAATTTGAAAAATCTAAGACTCAAAGAAGTAAAAAATTCTATGCCAAGGACTGAGAGTTAGCAGTGACAACTCAGACTTAAATGTTCTTTTGCCTGTCCCCAAATGGCATATAATTTCTATAACAAAATTTTGTCCTGCAAGTATACGAGACTTAGCAAAATGGAGCCCACAAACTCTAGGAATTTTGTGACTATAAAAGGTCACAAAATGACCTGCCTTCTTAGCGCAGTAGGCAGCGCGTCAGTCTCATAAAAGGTCACAAAATGATAAGCAATAATGAAAGCAAACATAGTTGGAGAGAGAATAAAGGTTTGCAGGCTAACAAGATATACTCAACTATGAGACATTTTTTTCTTTATGCAGAGGTCATAAAAAAGTAACAGTAGGATATTACTTAAAAATGGGGAACAATCTCAAAAATGTCTACACAGACCTTGAGGGTGCTAAATTGCAGTTGATACCTTTTGAGACATAGATCAATGCTTTCCTACTATGTGAACTGAAATATGCAAACACTTAGAGCAAAACATGACTTACAGTAAATGCTATATAAATCTTGCTATTGTTTATATTGATCTTTCTCCCTTCCTTCATCCTCCTTATTTCTTCTTCTCTGAAAATTGCTTTATGCAAACTTCAGTGATAGAATCTTACAGCCAACACTCTACTTCCTTCTTGGTCACAAGTTATTGCAATAGTATAAATAATTACATCTTTAGGCAATTAGTATTATTCTTCAGTTACTTTCATTTATTTTATTTATTTATTTACTTATTATTGTATTCTATATTCTAAGCATCATTCATGACCTAAGGATATCACCATAAACAGATAAAATTATGGACTTATTGATTGATCTTAATACATAAATATAATTAGTAACATTAATCCTATAGGAATTACAGGCTGAGTTCCTGACAATCAACTTAAAGCATGCAACAAATCCATATATCAATTGAGAAAGTTTTATATGTCTATAGCTGCCTGTGTATAAAAGCTGCCTGTGTATAAATGCCAAATTTATACACTTCATAGAAGTATAGCTAATAAATATTTAAGCTTATTATCCATACAACATACCATAAGGACTGCATCACAGCTCAAATCATTGGCTGTGACTGCTTCTCATTATTCCCCAAGATATCACATTGAATTTCTATCATATTTCAAGTCTAAATGTTTCAAATCCAAAACATCTTTTTATTAGGTTACTGAATAGATACAGCATAGTTACAAAAGATGCATATTTTGGAATTAGCTAGAACTAAGTTTCCATATATTAGTATTTTTGTTACTTCATAAGAGTTATTAAACTCTTCTAATCCCCAGAGTCTACATATGTAATTTAAGGACAACTGTACCTAACACAGAAGGTTGACATGAGAATTAAATCAAATTAAGTGATGTATACATTAAGACCAACATGCTTAGTACAAGACAGGAGGTCAAAAATTGTACTTATTAATATAAAATTATCATGCTTCATCTAGCTGATGAACTGAACATCAAGAAGAACTGGTTGATCTGTAAGTTCTTGAGAAACAATAGGCTCTGCATCCTTCCAATATTGGAAAATGGAATTATTCAAGTCCTATTTTCTAGAGAGACATTTCATTTTCTTTCTGTCTCTGATTCTGATGATTATATTATACCCCATGATATATGCTCCAATATTACCCTTTTTCAGGCTCTAAGGGAGCAAACATAGTAGTTCCATGAATAGAAGAACAACTTCAACCGAGGGAGTCTTATGAACATACCAACCAACCTCCAAAAAATCAGCTTAAAGAGGTTTTTTAAATTAAATCTCTAAGTCCATCTCACCAAACCTAGAAGCAGATATGGATTAAAATGATGAATGAATTGTCAAATAAGCACTCCCCATAAATCAGTCCCTTGCAAAATTCATAAATGACACTGATTGAGAAATGACACTCTATTTCACACATAAATCTATTGGTTAAGACATCTCTTTAACATTCTTTTCTTTTGCCTCTCTCCCCAGGGCAGCATTTTAATATACAATGGTATTCTGGGATTGACATTTGTTCTGAAGGAAAAATAAATTTACTGATAGCACTGAACATTTTTGTGTGTGTGAGGAAAGACTCATATGCCTTTGTCCCAAGAATCCATCTTCCAGTTAGCTTCCTCAGCATCTGACAGATGAGGAAAAATTCTTCCAATAATTCAAATGCCAAGCAGGAAGGAATAAAATTGATCTTTTAATGACATTTAATGTAAAATTAGAACCATATTTTCCTGATGATGAAAGTTCTTCTGAATACTGAGAAGTAAGTGGTGGGACAGTCAATTAAAATTTAAAAACCTCACATAGAAAGAAAATACATTTAATCATGTAATATTTGTATGCTCATTTAGCACTGTGGGTGCTAGGAATGACAATTTTCCCAAAGAGGAGACATCTATGTAAATGAGAAAATGTTCAGATATTAAATATGGAAAGAGCTCAAAATTTCTGCTTTCATACAATGCCCTGGCCTTGAATATGAAAAACAGTGTTCCTTCGTTATCAGAATCAAAGAACCAGTAATATTGTACTGTCTTCTATGGAAATTATTAATACCTTGGAAGTATAGAATGCCCCCCACTTCCAGGTGTTGTTACTATAGTTCTTAGTCTATGAAACACGATTTGTCATCCTTTTAAGATCACTTTAAAGATAAGAATTAGAACAAACTAATAATAACCAAGAAGTCAACATAAAATAAATTCAGGTTTTTCTCACTTTACAAAGACCTACAATAGTACTTGTTTTTGTAAATGTAAAAAAAAAATTGTGCATTTATGACATAGGGGAAAGCAAAAATGGCATTCAGTGTTGATTTTGCAGGAACAAGTAGAAAAGCAACATACTCCAGGAACAGTAAGAGTGGCACTGCCAATCTCTTTCCCCAGTAACCATTTCATATAGACGATGGTGTATAGTATCATTCTGCCTGCTTTCAGGCATCTTTTGGGGGTATTAGAAGTATCCCCTGTGCCTAAGGGGTATATGGAGTTGGATTCTTTAAAATAAGTTGCCTGAAACCACAGATACTACCAAATCTCATATATACTACATTTTCCTACATCCACATTCCATTGATAAAGATTAATTTATAAATTAGGCCCAGTAAGAGATTTAGAGAAAAAACTAATAAGAAGAAGACTACATATATACATATTTATAACTATAATTTTAAGTTTAGCATTCTGATGCCAATAAAGGACCAATCAAATGACACATAAAATCTAAATCTGCTGGAGAAAAAATATTGGGAAAATAGTACAGAAAACAGCACACAATTAAAGAGAAGGAAATCCCAGTTTTTTTCTAGGAGTGTGGAGTGGCTTTTTCATTGAGTATTAAAAACTTTGGAAAGAGTGATAATCCTTGTCTTTTACAGAGAACATTAATAAATGGATTAGAAATTCTCTCAAATAAGAGGTCTTTTTATTATGATTGACTCACAAAGATTATTAAGCCCTTACATAAACTATTCTAGGGAAGCAAAAACTCTAAGAAAGGAAGGTAAAAATGCTTTTAAAATGCTGGCACTTTAAGAAGTTGAAAGGGTTGAAATTCATAAAAAAAAAAAGGATTTGGTGCTTAGTTACAATGTAGAAAGCAAATAAATGTCAGTTTGCATCAGAGTAGCAAATAGTTTTTGTTTTATTTTTTTAAGTAGAACTTTAGTTCCCTTAGATAAAATGTGGAGAGCTTTTAATATTGGATATAAAATTCAGAAAAATTCCATAAAGATATTGTTTGGGTGATATTCTGGAGTAAAGTAAAACCTCCTAAAATGCTTGCATATGATAGTTTTCAATTATGGGCTTCTCAGATTTCTATGTAAATGCGAATGATCAAAAGTGGCTTTATTATTTTAAGGTTGAAGTTACCATAGATGACAGTAGTGGCAAAGAAATACTGTTGTGTCACATGGTAGATGTGTTTTATTGGTTTAGGGAACTCATCCAATTTTATTAGTACGGCAAATTCAGTGAGTACGTCAATTGTCCTGGATATGCTAATAAGGCTAATATTTTTTAAATGGTCAACACCTAAGTAATTTTATCTATATTTATGTATATCTAAATTCATTCATATGGCATTTGAATTAGTAAAGAACTTTATAACAGAGATTCTACAAATTAGAGACATTCTGCAGGGAAAAGGGAGGGGCTGGGACAAGGCAGAAACAGGCAGAGCGCAAGGGACTGTGGTGATGGTGCATAGGTGAATTGGTGGTGGGAATTCTGTTGGGACTACACCTAGAAAAGAAAGCAAACATTGTAGGAAAAAAAATTTTTTAAGAAAAGAAGTTTATAAATCATTTAAAAATTATTCATCTTTGAGTATAATTTTTGTGGTTTTGTGTGCTTTAAAATCATTTCAACTTTTTTTTAATTTTCAATTTTAGAAGGTAAAATACCTATAGCATAGTTTTTTGTTGTTGTTTTTTTAAGGTTTATTTATTTATACATACTAGAACTGGGGAACAGGACAGAATCGTGGGAGGTGAGAGGATTCACCAGAGACAGAGTGGGGAGCAGAACAGGCAGATCGACTGAAACACACTACTGAGGACAGCAGCAGGCGAGGCAGGAGAGGTCTGCCGCTCCATGTGGGTCCCCTCTCTGGCTGGCAGCAGGGATCGAACTCATGCTGCAGTGGCTGCGGTTTGCTTCATAGTATGGCGCTCAACCCACTGTGCCACCAGGGAGGCCCCCTATAGCATAGTTTTTAATAAAAGCTTTTTGTTTCTGAAAAGGCTATGGTTTCTAGTATCTATTAATACTAGCTATTGTGTTGATATTAAATATTTGCTTTTTCCAAACCAAATAATCTCTTAACTTTAGGCATCTATGACTTAATGCTGATACATTAAAGAAATGATCAGTTTTCGCTGACAAATACTTTTGACACTGTTTACGCCCCAAATTCAGATTGATAAAACTCTCAAGATACCTTCTTTTCACTCAAATAATCCTTGGTGCTCCTCAAGTTGGCCACTAGATATACTCCTTTACCTTGTAAAGAATGGATGCCAGATATTCTTCATATATCAAGTATCTCAACCACAGTGAGGGTAACTAAAAGTTAATGAAAACTAAAAATATGAAAATACTAATTCAAAAAGATATATGTACCTCTATGTTCATAACAGCATTATTCACAACAGCTAAGACATGGAAATAACATCAATGCCTACTAGTGGATTCATCAATGGAATTGGAAGAATCTTTTTTCCCCTTCTTAAACTGGCATTACAACTCTTGAGCTCAAGGACCCCAACTACAACCCCTTCTCATTGTAGATTTAAAAAGAACAAGCTGTGTTTTATGATGCTTATATCCCAAATTGGAACTATGTCATAAGTCCATCACTCTCTTTGTCATTTTTCTTAATCTTTTAGCTAAGAATCATCCATTCTCTTATATACAGAGGTGGCAGCAGCTTAATCAATGTGTATGTCAACAGCGTGTTCTTGCCTCTTCTGACCCACTGACTCCATTACTCCAAAACAACACCCAACACTTCTCAACCATTCTTATTACCACATATAAAATTCTTTATCTGATTCCTACCTAATAGTCAAGTGCTACTCTAATCTAAGTTCAGTTACCTAATTTTCCCTTCCTTGTAAAAATGAATTCCACAATTATTTCACAGTTGTCTATTGTTGTATTGTATACTTTAATGTTGCTAAAAGAGTAGATCTTCAGCATTCTCACAATATAAAAAGGCCTGGTAACTGTGTGATGTGATGGAGGTGATAAATGTGGTGGTAATCATTTGCAGTATATTGAATCAACAAGTTGGACTCCTTAAATTCGGTGGTAATCATTTGCAATATATTGAATCAACAAGTTGGACTCCTTAAATTTGTTTATGTTAAATGTCAATTCTATCTCAACAAACCTAAAGAAAAAGACATTCAAACTTGGCTAATGTTCTCCTAGAAACACTAGGAGAAATAAAACCTCGGTATATTTTTTTGTTGATGATTCCTACCTTTTTATTACCACTGTTTTAAAATAATAAATAAATTTGAACAATATAACTTCCTTACTGTAAATATATATCACCCCATTACCAAAGGTCAAATGCCAAGTATGACCATCAAATTGACCTCCTCACCCATTCCTCCTCACCCATTCCTCACCCATTCCTCCCCCTTCCCCTTCTCCACTGGTAGTCACCATATTTTTCTGAGTCTAAGAGTTATTTTTACTGTGTTTTATTAGTTTGTGTGCTTTATTTATTCACATGCCTCATATGAATGAAACCACACAGTATTTCTTTCATTTTCTGACTTATTTTACTTAACATTTCAAGTACCATCCGTATTGTCAAAAATAAAAAAATTTCATTTTTTTAATAGCTAGATAGTATTCCATGGTGTATATATACCAGTCACCCACTAGATGTTCAGGTTATTTCCATGTCTTAGCTGTTGTGAATAATGCTGTTAATGAACATAGAGGTTCTTTTGAATTAGTATTTTCATATTCTTCAGACAAATACCTATGAGTGTAATTTCTGGATCACATGGCATTTCTATTTTTAATTTTTTAATCTCCATACTTTTCCCCTGAAGGCATACAAGAGTTCCTTTCTCTTTACACACTGGTTGTTTCTGATCTTTTTTGAGATAGACCATTATAATAAGTGACATTGAACATTTTTTCATGTGCTTATTGGCCATCTATATGCCTTTTTTAGAGAAGTGTTTATTCTGCCCATTTATTTTATTGGGTTGTGGTTTTTTGTTGTTGTTGAGCTGTGTGAGTTATTTATATAATTTGGATATTCATTTGTCAGATATGATATGAAAATACCTTTTCCCTATAAGTAAGTTGCCTTATCATTTTTGTAGTGGTTTCTTTGCTGTAAAAAACTTTTCAGCTTGATGTAGTTCCATTTATTTATGTTTAGTTTTCTTTCTTTTGCTATTGATGACTCATATCTTAAAAACACTGTCTATTTTGTACTGGATTCTGCTTACAGAAGCTAGTTTATTTAAAGTTGAAGATAATGAATGTCTTTGATGATTTTAGAAATGCCATGAAGAGAATTTCATGAATATTATAAGTTGGGTTCCCCAGAAGCAAAACCCAAGACCAAGATTAGTCTTATACAGTATTTATTTGGGTGTGCACTTGAGCCCAATACCTCTGACAGGGAAGAAAAAGGAAGCAAAATTGAGCAGAAGGTAAGGTTGAGAAGTGATTTATTCTTAACCTGGGCATCAGGTCTAGAAGTTGAGAGCTCTGAAGCTGGGATGGGCTTTCACAATCGATCCCCACACAGTAAGAAAGCTGGGCATTTCTGCTCTGAATCAGTCACTGGATGTTGCTGTCCCTGAGAAGAGTGCATGAGTTTAGGCAAAACAACAAGAGAGAAGTTTTCGAGAGGTTTCCAAGCTGTTAAGGGACTAGCTGCTTCAATGCTAAAAGGGGGTGTAGGCAGCATGGCAGCGTTCCCACTACAGACCTGGCATGAAAACAAAGGTTTTCTAATTTCCTGAAATACCCCAGCAAACAGGAAAAAGAAACAAATGACTTACTAGAAGTAATCCAATTTAGAAAGAGGATTTGAATTATGAATTAAAGCCCAAAGTTTTGAAACTAAAAGAGTTACTTCATCCATAAATAAAAGCACCTTTTATTGATTTTGTCATTCTAGGTGCTAAAGGAAAGTTTGACCTCTGATTTCCTGAGTCCATATTTGAATAAGCAGTTATTTATTCAAGTATGACCATCTGTCCATACAGGAAAGACTGCCTCATGCACAGACAGGAGAATACCTCCCAGACATTTTTCACAGGGTACCTGAGTATGAACAGCTCTCTAGTACTCATGCTACCTAAAGAACTGACAGTGGCACAGATTGGTCAAAACTTTTCAAAATAATGGCAAGCAAATTTCCCCTGGCAAACCTAACAGATGACCCAATCTTTCCTTTTCTATAATTATGCTGCCTTTGAAAAAGGAATAGGTAGAGCAGTCCTCACAGTCCCACCTCAAAGATAATTTGAGCATTTACAAATGAATTTCCACTCGTCATCCAAATCATATTACTTTAAGTGGGTTTTGTAATAATTTTTAAATTTTTGGTCAAATTGCAATTTTCTTTGCTGAATATCTAACATTCCATCTTTTGGGACTAATTGAATATTTTGTTTTATTACCCTCTTTACAGGTCAAACACTTAAAAAAATTGTACAAGCATCTTCATTAAAAACAGAATCTTCATTGACTTATCAGCTTCCAAGCTTTAGAGAGGTGAAATGAAATAATGATATCTAAATTTTTATATATTCATTTTTAATACCAAATTTACAGAAAATTTGAAAGAACAGTTAAATTAGCTCTTCCATATCCACTCATTGTTACTATTTTGCATGTTTGCTTTCCCTCTCATTAAGCATATTTGCATAACTAATTAAATAGTCATTATTACTAATTCTAAATCACTTAAAAGTTGGTACAGATATCATGACCCTTTATTCTTAAATAATGCCATGTTTATCGTCTAAGAATGGGAGCATTCTCTTCCATAACCATAGTCTAGTTAGTAAATTCAGAAAATTCATAATGTATTGTTTGGACTCAAATTTTGCTCACTGTCTCCTATATGTATAATTTTTTTCTTGCTCATAATCCAATCTGGGATCACACAAAACAATTAGTTATTGGGGCTCTAGTTTCTCTTAATCTGGAGTCATTTCTCATCTTTCTTTGCTTTTATAAATTGCTATTTTATTTTAAGGACACAGGCAAGTGGGGCCTCCCTGGTGGTGTAGGGGTTAAGTCTCAGCACTATCAACACTAGGGCCTGAGTTTGATCTCTCCAGTCAGGGAGCTGACCCACGTTGCAGCCAGCAGCAGACCTCTCCTGTTAGGCCCTCTGCTCACTTCAACAGTGTATTTCAGTAGATCCTCCTGTTCTGCTCCCCCAGTCTGTCTCTGGTGAATCCTCTCACCCCAGCACCTCTGGCCTTCATCCCAGTTCTTCTAAGTGAAAATAAATAAGTGAAATATTACTTTAAAAAATACAGGCAAGTTGTTATATGGACAGTGGGCTCCTTTAATGATTTGTCACAACTTTTTTTGCACATTTATCAGGATGCTAAGTGGTTATACTGTCCCTTAGTGCACTACACCACACCTTACTAGTATAGTAAGAACATCGACCACGTGGATCAAGTGGCTTCTACAAGGTTTCTCCATGTAAAATCATCAATATTCCCTTTTTAATTAATAAGTTACCTGCGGGGAAATACTCTGAGACAGTATAATTATCTATTCTCCATCAAATTTTCACCTGATAGCTTTAGCATTTATTAATGGTTCTTGCCTAAGTCAATTATCACTGTAGTGGTTGCAAAAAAATAGTGATTATTGTTCCAACTGTTTCCTTCTATATTTGCTATATAACATTTTTTTCTCCTGTTTATTTATCACCAGTAGATGCTAAATTAATGGATTCCTATTCTACTTAATTATTTTATTTAATAGGTTCTCATCCTTTACTGCTGTATTGGTATAGATGACCAGATTTTCCCATATTTGACTGTAAAGAGCCCTTCATCTTTTTTTTTGACTGTAAAAAGCCCTGTATCTTTTTTTACAATGACCATTAATCTTTTGGATTTCCTTACTTTGTAACAGAATATAATGCTTCAGATTCACCTTGAATTTTCTCAGCCCAGCTTTGGAATCAACCATGTCTCTAAGCTACTTAGAAACCATTACATAATTTTTTAAAATCTACCGTGTATTTTCTCTACAATTATATCAATTACCAATAATTACCAATTACCAATGTCCCTTAAGGAATATGCCTCTTGGGAATTTTTGTCCTGTCTAATTAGATGGTCTCCCCATGTTAATTACATAAAAATGTGACCTAATTTTGACAAGATCACTGCTCCAGTTCCTTTGTGGATCAGAAACAAAAATAAAAAACAAAACATGATAAATAAAAACCAAAATCTAGCAGCTTGCTGCATACATTGGACCAGGTTTCTAAGTTCATTCAGTAGATAGAATGAAGAAATATCGACTTTTATTGGAATATGCTTTTTAATTAGATTTATTTAATTATATTTTACATCATTTGTATTCTCTAGGGTGTTCCCACCACCATTCCACCCGTGCACCATCACCTCAGCCCCTTGTGCTCCTTCTACCCTCATCCCCATCTTTGCCCTCCCTTCCCTTCCCCCACCCCATAGTCCCTTTATCTTTGACCTTTTGGTCTTGTTGAGTTTTTTTTTATTGTTGTTGTTGTTTGTTTGTGGTTGAAATCAACCATTTCCTTGAGCTTACTCTTTTTTTTTCTGTAGTTGTTGCTCTTTCACATTCCTCCCAAAAGTGAAGCCATCTGATATTTTTGTCTTGCCTTCTGACTTGTTTCACTGAGTATAACTCCCTCTAGCTCCATCCATGTTTCTATAAATGGCCCTAGTTTGTCATTTTTGATTGCTGAGTAGTATTCCATTGTGTCTATGTACCACATTTTCTTGATTCAGTCCTCTACTTTTGAGCATTTGGGTTGTTTCCAGGTCTTACCAATTATAAATAGTACCGCAATAAACATAGGGGTACAGGTGCTCTTTTAGATCAGTGTTTTTGTGTCCTTTGTGTAGATGCCTAGGAGTGGGATTGCCAGATCATTAGGTAGTTCCATCTCTAATAGACTGAGGAACCTCCATACGGCCTTCCATAGTGGTTGGATTAACTTGCATTCCCACCAGCAGTGTACTAGGGTACCTTTTTCTCCACATCCTTGCCAGCATTTGTTGTTGTTGTTTTATATGTGTCATTCTTAGTGGTGTAAGGTGGTACCTCATTGTGGTTTTAATTTGCATTTCCCTGATTATGAGGGATGTTGAGCATTTTCTCATGTGCCTGTTGGCCATGTGTATGTCCTCTTTGGAGAAGTGTCTTTTAAGTTCTTCTGCCCATTTTTTATTGGTTTTTTCACTTTGTTTTTCTTGAATCTTATGAGTTCTTTGTATATCTTTGTGATCAGACCCTTGTCCATTGTGTGGAGTGCAAAGATTTTTTCCCATTCAGTAGGGTTTCTTTCTGTTCTGTTTAATGTTTCCTTTGCTGTACAGAAGCTTTTTTTAAAAAAGATTTATTTATTTATGCATACAAGCACTGGGGTACAGGCCAGAGGTGTGGGGGGGGGTTGAGAGGATTCACCACAGACAGAGCGGGGAGCAGAACAGGCAGATCAACTGAAGTGCACTGCTGAGGGGAGCAGCAGGCACAGCAGGAGAGGTCTGCTGCNCCATGTGGGTCCCCTCCCTGGCCGGCAGCAGGGATCGAACTCGTGCTGCAGTGGCTGAGGTTTGCTTCATAGTGTGTTGCTTAACCCACTGCGCCACCAGGGAGGCCCGCTGTACAGAAGCTTTTTAATCTTGATGTTGTCCCATCTGTCTCATTTTTATTGCTTGTTGTAGAATTTTTTGGAGAGGAGGTTTGGTCATGCTGAATTTCTGGAGTTTCTGTTTCTCTGGGAAAGTCCATATTTTTTCTTCATACATGAAGGAAAGCTTTGCTGGATACAAAATTCGTGGTTGGCATTTGTTGTTTTGAAGTTTTTTTGAATATGTCCTTCCACTCCCTCCTTTCTCGTAGTGTTTCATCCAAGAAGTCTGATGTTAGCCTAATAGGTTTTCCTTTGTATGTTATCTGTTTCTTCGCCCTTGACAGCTTCATTATTTTTTTCTTTGTCTTGTATTCTTGGTAGTTTTACTAGTATGTGCCTAGCTGTATTTCTTTTTCTATCATAGAAATTTGGGGTACGTCTTGCTTCTTGTATTTCTAACTTCATTTCATATTTTAAGCTTGGGAAATTCTCCTCTATTATCTTCCTGAATATATTATCATTTCCCTATCATTTTCAATTTCAAAGTCACTCCTATAACTCTTATATTACTTTTCTTGATTTTGTCTGAGAGTTCTTAAAGTGTGACCTCATTTTTTTCCTTTGGATTTCTCTGTCTTTTTCTGCTTTGATTCTTTTTATTTCTGAGTATTCTATAGAACTAATTCACTCTTCCATTTCATCCAATCTGCTTCCCATATTTTTTTTATCTTCCTGCAAGTCTTCCACTGCCTATTTTAATGACTGGTTCTCCTTTTCCAGATCATTTATTCTTTTTAACATACTGGTCATTTTCTTCAGTCATGCTGGTTCTGAAATCTTCTTCTGTTAGGCTGGACATTCTTTCTAGGTCATTGTTGAGTTCTTGTATTGGGCTTTCTTTTTGTGTTGTATTTTTCCCCTGTGGGTTTGCTTGATTAGTTGTAGTTTTTCATCTGCCTGATATCTGCTTTCTAATCTGTTATATTTGTTGGGACACTGTGTTGCTTGTACTGGCAGGCATCTCTTTGGGTGTTCCAGGCCTGGAAATGCCTGTATCTGCACAGGCCTCAGCAGCTTCAGGTTTTGTAGTGTGATAGTCTCAATCTCTTTCCACAAGTCAGAATATGCTATTTTTTAAACCATGCATTAATATATATATATATATATATATTTTATCCTATGAGTTATTGCATCTCTAATTCCAATCCAATGCCTTAATATTGTATCTTACCTTCCCCAATTCCATATTTATATATCCTTTATCTTACCTATCAGCCTGCTGAAAAACAATAAGATTATATTAACTTAATTTATAAATCCTACTGTATGTATATAAATGTTTTGAAAATTTCCACTCCTATACTATATAAACAAGAAACAATTAAGTAGTATTCAAGGTTTAGGTTTTTTGTTGGTGGTTGAAGTTTTGTTTTGCCATTTTGTTGTTTTTAAACTGAGTAATATAATCAGGACACTGTATGAAATTCTTAAAAGTTCATAATAGTTAATATTTTAAAATCCATATTGATATTTACAAAAGAATCCCATTTTCCTTATCCTAATACTCTATCTTACCCTTAAATTATGATGTGATCAATATGACAAAAATCCCCATAAGTTCTCACTTTTCACTGATGAACATTTTCTTTAATACATTTGTATCCTGTCAGGCATCTTCAAAACCTAAAATTATATACAGAATCATACTCAACAAGTGCAAACTGCATTTCCTAAAGAGATACCAGTTTATTGATACAGTACATAACAAGTGTATTGGTTAATACAGTCTGTCTTAAGACTTATTTTAAAAATCTCAAATTTTTCTAACCACTAATGTTTAAACTCCAGATTATACAATTAATGAATTTATATTTCCAAGGCAAATGTACTAAGAATTTTACAATCTGAATACCATGACCATTAAAGATCTAATCCTGCACTCAAAAAACACCTCCAAAAGCAGAAAATGTACAAAATAAATAGGCAATTGCAATAAACAATTGTCACAGCTACCAACATTGCCATTGTGGACTATCTCATCTGAAGATTACACTTCTAAAAAGTCTTAACCCAAACATTTCCAATACACATGCCTCAAGTGAATGCTAACCTTCTGAAAATAACTGCTGTTACTTCTGTATCCAAAGCTTCAAGGTCACCCATGAGTTGTCAAGGATAGAAGGGGACAGATTATTAAAATCTTACTTATGATTAAACTTTTTTGTTGTAAATCAAATCAGAATCATTATATGATTTGTTTAAATCTACCAAGAATGTTTGTTCTTTGCAATTAAACCAATTATAATCAAGTTGCAACTGATACCAAATGATTATGTCCTCTCCAAATATACATGAGATTATTTTTCCTATATAATTAGATGGGGCTCCCATGTTATTGACATCAAAATATGACCTACATTTTGACAAGATCATAGAATCTTTCTAAGTATTCCAAAAAAAAAAGTTCCTCAACTCACATTTTTGTTGGGGAGCCTGACAGAAAAGACCCAAGGCACCAAATATCATGGGAAATTTTTCATAAGTGAAATGTGTAATCCAAAATTTATAACTGACTACAATCAAATGACAAAAAAGCTTAAACTTTAAATCACTCAGCCTGTAAAAAAGTGTTGGCTAAAATAGTTGCAGCTAATGAAATTGTTCCTATTTACAGGGCAACCAAGTTCTGAGTCACTACAATAATAAATGTCTGGTTAAACATGTCAGGAAAAGTGGAATCATTAATTTGAAAGTTAAAAGACACACTTTAAGGTTGGTTAAACAAATCCACGGGACTTATAATCCTCATTGGTTCCAGGCCAATTAAAAACCATAATCAAAATGGGATTCCAATTCTCTCTTTTATATTTATGATAGTCTTCATACATCTTGCCTTTTCTACTGAATGATAAACAGACCAAAAATTGCTATAGTCCCACTATATCAAGCTGACAAACAACCAATGCTATTGTATCAAAAAAACTGATGCCATTACTTCTCACTCAGCTGACTATAGCTAAGAGACAGGCAAAGGAATTATTATAATGGAACAATAGTGCAGTCTTAGCTTAACTAAGGAAAGTTCACCAGAAGTCCAGTAGAGAGTTTAGAAAAACAATACCCAGAAATAAAATATTACTTTAAGTCACAACATTTCTCAGAAAACCCATAAATAACTAACTTCATCCTATCTGATAACTACCAATTCCTGATAACTGCCAACTCCTGATAAATGCCAGTTTACTTCACCAAAAAATGTTTCCCTCATAAGTTTTCACTAATCATTTTCCCATAGGTTAAAAAATAATAAATTACATTACACAGTTCTTCCAACTGCTGTGATTTTGCTTTTATCAACCCTTCCTAATCTTGGTTCTGCAACTGAACTCCTTCACATGTGAGTAAATATTAGCTGTACATTTCATTAAACCAAAAATATCTGACTTATTCTTTGATGAGATGATCCTGAATCTATTCAAATCTCAAAAGTTGGCTTCTATTTGTAGGAAACATGGAAATAAGTGGCCATATGGAAGCAAACATTCTCATCTAGAATGCAATAAAGTTCACAAAGGACCTGCCTGGTGGCCTAAGGGTTAAGTCTCAGTGCTATTACCACTATGGCCTGAGTTTGATCCCTGACAAGGGAGCTAACCCTGTCTCGCCCACTGCTCCCCTCAGCAGTATATTTCAGTAGATTCACCTGTTCTGCTCCCCACTCTGCCTCTGGAGAATCCTCTCATGCTCACACCTCTGGCCTACATCTCAGTTCTTCTATACACAACAAAATAAAAAGTTCACAATACTGTTGATCCAATGACAAAAGGCAAGAAATGAATGGAGGTCTACTTCAGATTTAGAAAACACAGAACTAAATAGAATGTGAGGACAATATTTGGGTTCCATTTTAAAAAAGAAACTATAAAAATGAATTTTTGAGACAATCATGAAAATGATTGCAAAGTATTAGATTACACTAATATTAAAATTGTTAAGTGAGATAATAGAATTGTATTTATGTAAGAAAAGGTCCATATTTTTAAGGATACTTTCTTAATATGAAAAAGTAACTTTAAATAATACCTGAGTTATCATAAACATTTCACCAAATATGAGGAAAAGAGAAAAAGAAAAGAGGCAAAAAAAAATCTCGATTTCTTTTATTTGTTTTTCACAAGTTCTCTATTTACTAACCTTTTGTGTCCATTTGAAATAGTTCACCACAAAAACTTAAAGATAATATTCTTATATTTTGATTGTATCTATTTAATATAATATGTATGTACAAGTTTATTAAATCATCTTTCAAGAGAGAACATTTCCTGCACTTTCTAAATAAACCCAAATAGAAAATCTGTGGGCAATTTTCTTTCTAGCCACAATAGACAGCATTTGTTACCTAATCTTCATATTGCTCAATTGTTGCTAAACTGAACTCCTGAATTTTTCTGTAATTTTTTAGTCTATGATGACTTCTAACAATTAAAAAAAAAAGAACAATTCATCAAGATTTGAAGAGACAAAGAAAAATGAAATAAGATTCTATTGTTTATGGTTGAGCCCAAGGCTAATGTTGCTATCAAATTGAATTTTTGATTATATAGCTTTTTAAAAATACTACCTACATCTATTAATTCAGTTCCATTTTATAATAAAGCAGAATGGGGTGGGAGAAGTTCAGAAGATCAGAGAATGAGTTAATAAATAATTAATGGGAAATATCCCTGGAAGACAGTATAATAAAATGTTTTGTTTTTGCTCTTCCCTAATTCCTCCTGCTCCTGCTTTCAGTTATGATTTAAAAGAAGCAAAGTCCTTAGATAACTAATGTTAGCTTTATATCTAGTTCAATGCCCATAGCGGGGATTCAGTTTAAAAAGTAAAATAGAGTTTGTAGGATATATATGTACAACTATTTTAAGACAAAAGAAACAAGAACATAGAAATACGAGAGTTTCTTCACATACAAAAGAATGAAACTAGGCCAGTATTATAAACCATGCACAGAAATTAATTGAACAGAAATGAAAGACTTGAGCGTAAGATCTTAAACATAAAATACATAAAAGAAAACAAGTGGTAAAAGTGGTAAGCTCTTCAGTGTTGGTCTTTGTGATGTCTTTGTGGGTTTATCTCTAGTGATAGGGAAATAAAAACAAGACTAAGCAATTTTTAAAAGATTTTACATAGCAAAAGAAACCATCACCAACATGAAAAGACAAAACTACTAAGTGAAAGAAGAATCAATTCTTTAAAAATTCAAATCACACATCTCTCAAAGGGTTACTATCTATAATATATAAAGAACACATTCAACTCAACAATATCAAAAACAACTCAATTTAAAAATGGTAGGATATCTGAATAAACACTTCTTCAAAAAAGACATACAATAGGTTAATAAGCACATGAGAAACATTCATCATCACTTATTATCAGAGAAATGTGAATCAAAACCACAATGAGATATCACCTCACACTGGTGAAAAGGCTATCTTTTAAAAAATAAATAAATAAATAACAAGTGTTGTGAGGATGTGGAGAAAAGGGAACCCTCATATACTTTAGTGGGCATGTAAATGGATAGAATAACTAAGGAAATCAGTATGGAGCAACTTCCAAAACTTAAGAAAAGAAATACCATACTATCTAACTCCTCTACTTCTGGGTGTTTACTTAAAGAATACAAAAACACTAATTCAAAAGTTTATGTGCCCTATGTCCATTGCAGCATTATTCCCAATAACTAAGATTTGGAAACAACCTAAATGCCCTTTGAAAGAAGAAGGGGAAAAGAAGATGTAGTATGGAAAGAAGAGAAAGAACAGAGGTATCCTACACTCAAACTTGAAACTATAATGCAAAGCTAGTAATCAAAACATTGTGGTACTAGAATAAAAACAGACACAAATATCAATGAACACAACTGAGAACCCAGAAATAAACCCACACTTATACGGAAATTAATCTACACAAAGAAACTAACAGTAAACTCTAGAGAAAAGAAAGTCTCTTCAACCAATAGTTTTGGGAACACTGGAGCACACAAGAAAAAAATTAACTCAAAATGGATGCAAAATCTTTAACCATAAAATAGATAGAAAAAAAGCATAAGCAAGACACCACCATGACATTGAGCTCCTTGGTATATTTGGTGACTCAACTCCTACTGCAAGGGAAACAAATAGGACTATATTAAACTAAAAACTTGTACACAGCAAAATAAACTACCATGAAAACAAAAAGACACCATACAGAATGGGGAAAAATATTTGTACATTATACGTCTGACAAAGGATTAATATCCAAGATCTACAGAAAAACTCAACTAAAAGAAAAAAACACAATAAAATATGGTCAGAAGATTTAAACAGATACTTCTTCAAAAAAGGCATGGACACATGCAAAAATTCTCATCATCACTTATTATCAAAGAAAAGTGAATCAAAACCACAATAAGACACCATCACAACTGTGAGAATGGCCCATGCCATAAACAGAAACAACAAATGTTGGTGAGGATGTGGAGGAAAAAGGAACTCTTGACCACTGTCAGTGGGAATGTAAACTATAGCACCTATGTAAAATGGTATGGAGGTTTTTCAAAATATTAAAAATCTATCATGATTCAGCAATCCACCTTCTAGACATCTACCCAAAGAATGCAGACACACTGATTCAAAGCAATATATGCACTGCTATGTTCATTGTAACACTATTTATGGAAGCAACCCAAGTGAACAAGGACATATGAGTGAATTAAGATGTGGTATATATATACAAAGGAATACTACTCAGCTATTAAAAGAAAAATGATGATCCCTTGCCATTTGGGACAATGGATGGAATAAAGGGGTTTATACTAAGCAAAATAAGCCAGAAGGAGACAAATATTTGGTAGTTCAATTCATTTGTGGAATGTAGAGGAACAAAGCAAAGAATAACACAACACCAAAACAAAAACAAAGTCTAGAAATCTGATTATATAACTGAGGCCACCAGAAGGGGAGAGTAAAAGTGGAGATGAAAAAGAGCAAGGAACACAATGAACTGTGGTGAACTATGGATTTATTGGTTGATGGGTATGGTGTGGTAACATATATATGAAGAGGTAGGGTCCTATATTTCTGAATCATAGACAGTGTTGTAAACCAATGGTATTTTAAAAAAAAAATCACAACAGCAACAAAAGCAGAAGACATAATATATAAACACAGTGAAATATTACTCAGCTATAAAAAGATGATATCTTGTTATGAGCATAGTTATGACCTTGAGGGTCTAAGCTAAGTGAAATTAGCCTAATGGAGAAAGACAAAAATAAAATCACATATAAATGGAAGATAAAGAAACAAAACAAACAAAAAAAAACACAAATTAACAAAATAAGTTCTTGCAATAATTAAACAAACAAACAGACTTACAGGCTATGGTACATAAGTGGAGATTATCAGTAGTGAAGAGGGAACAGAATGAGCAAATCAATAAAAAGGTCAATTGTAATGTTGAATTCATACTTTTGGTGGCAAACATAAATTATAATATACAAACAACAAATTATAACACAGTATAATTAAAAGCCATATCATGTTATAAACCAAAGGTACTTCACTAAATTTATTTTTAATTGTGACTGTGGGTAAAATAGTAACTCATAGTTCTCCTAGATTTCTTTTCCAAGCATTGCAATATTGTCTCCATTGTCACTTAAATATTGTAAACTAAAAAGCTGAGTGGAATCCCAAGGGAGCCAACTTCCCAGCTTCAGTGCTGTCTACCTAGTGTTTTCCTTACAATCAAAATGTAATTCAAACCACAGGGAGAAAGAAAGAGTTATAGTTTGTTATAGCCAACCTAGGAAATAGTTTTTCAGAATTATTAATTTAATATAAAGGTTCAACTTATACATTTATATCAAATTCTTCATATGATTAGAGTACATTCATTCCAGGGAAGCTTAATTATCAAACCATAAGTAGGATTTAACAATTTCAATAATGCATTTTGCTTCTGGGTAAATTATACTAATTGCTAATATATAAAAGTCCCATTTGTATAAAAAAAAACCTTAGTATTAAAAAAAGGAGATTATAATTAATTAAGCTTTTTTATTTTTAAATAACTGATCCAACTGGAAACAATAAGATATGTCCATTTATCATTCCAGAAACAATACATACATTGGAAAATTCCTGAATAATATAGAGTTCATTGTTAATACAGAATACTAGCTCTTTTTATTTGGTGTGAATTTCCTTTTAAATAAACTATATTGGATAGTTCTGTTAAATGATATATAAATACTTTTTTTATTTTTCACTAATCTATAAGGTTTTAAATATAGCAAAGTAATCAAAATGTTAGTTGAGAATTTTTTCATCTGTTAGTGTTTTAGGTACCTCTCTAAAAAGCGTTAGCTATAATTGCATTTCCAACCATCTATAAAAGTTCTATGCCTTGGGACTCCCTGGTGGCTCAGGGGTTAAAGTCTCAGCACTATCAAGCTATTACTAACCACTGCAGCATGAGTTTGGTCACCAACCTAGGAACTAACGCACAAGGTGCAGCAGACCTCTCCTGTCTCACCTGCTGCTCCCCTCTGCAGTGTATTTTAATAGATCCACCTATTCTGCTCCCCACTTCATCTATGGTAAAGCCTCTCACTTCCTGCACCTCTGATCTATACCCCAGTTCTTATATACATAAATAAATAAATCTTAAAAAAAGAATTCTATGCCTTTTTTTTTCATGATCTTCTTTTGTAATCAACTGAGGTCAGATGTAAATAATTCAATTCTAACAATACTTTTCATATTTTACTAACTTTAATAATTATTTTAGGGATTGTTTCAGACATTTGATTATTAATAACAGAAAATCAGATAACTACATTAGATGGTATCAGCTAATCCTCCAAGCAACTGTTCCTGTTCCAGTTCTCCTCACAGATACAATACACAGTATACTATAACCCAATGTGTAATGAAAATCTCTGCTAGCATATCTTTGATTTCCACCTCATCTAATTGTCATTAATGATTTTAAAAATTAAAAAGGATCTTCTGATGTGAGCTCTACCCACCTGTATTCTTTCAGAAATGAAGTAAGATATAAATAAATAAATATTAATAAAGAGCCTAATAATTGTGACCAACATGAACTAAGCAAAGGGTGTTGGGAAGCATTGTTGCAGTTTCACTGGTTTCAATCATGTTGAATTAATTTTAACAATATTGTTGTTATTTCACAAGAACTTACCAACCATGTGAATCATGAAGACAAGCACTGAAAAAGATTTAAAAATATACACTACTCAATCTTTGTCCTCAATATATTAGAACATACTGAAAACCACAAGCATAGTAGTTGTAATTTATGGAACATACATGGTAACTGAGGTAGTTTATGTACATATTACCTGTTTGGTCTATCCCAAATCTTATGTGTATTATTGTCCTTATTTTACATTGTATTGATTTACTATCTATTCAATTTGGGTATCCACCCATTCCCATCAAAATCACGTGCTTCAGGGAAGGTTGATTCTCATTTTCTGATATGGTAGCCACTCTACCCCTTTAGATAGATGAGTCAATAAATTCCCTTTTATTATCAGAGCCCATTTTTGTTGTTGTTTTTTTTTTCTTAAAGTAATGGGAGATTTGTCTATATTTTATACTTTTAGGTAGTCAGTAATTTAGCTGGTTACATAATAGGAGACCTGAAATGTCATCAAATAATTACTTATTGGATAAATAAATTAGCTGAACAAATGAATGAATAAATTATTGAATATAATTTCTATGTTCCTATTTTGTCCCTAAACCCCCAGGCCAAGATGCATAATAGAATATTTTTATTTGACAGAAAAGAAAAAAAGGCATTTATTATAACTCTTTTCTTTAAATTTCTTAGATTTTCTTGGTCAGTTGATGATAGCCTATCATCTTTATAGTCTATAGTAAACCATATTAACCTACTCTCTCCCTTGCTCAACATTATTTGAAAATCATATATAACTGAAGTTAGGTGACTAGCACTCAAAAAGTCAGAAATAGAAGAGTCACACTTCTGAGATTGTGTATGTTGACCTCCCTCTCACATCACTATCCATCAGTAAGCAATGTTCACCAAAGAATGAGTGATTAGACAGTAGAATGTGTGTTTTGCTTTCTTTTACTCATAGTGATCAAAAGTGCAATAGATCTTGTTCAACTGTCAATGGTAGTTGTTAAGGACATTAAAGTCATGACTTAGGAAACTTGTTCTCCAATGAAGTTAAAAAATATGTAGAGATAACTCATAGCCCAAGGGGAAAGGGTGTGGGGGGAGGGGAGAAGAGGAATACTTTAAAGATATTAGTCACACAGACATGCTGACAATCCCTCATCTCATGACTGGTAACTGCTCTGCTGAGAGGAAATTAGCTCTCACATTTAAAGTGGGAAATGACTATAGAGGGGTACAAAATGGTTATTTTCAGTCTCTGCCAACTTGTATATTGCTCTCTTGCTGTGTCATAGTCACAAACCTGTACAATAAAAGGAAAAATAAATTTTAATCTTCCTGTTCAAGAAACAATTTTATTGATCTCCACTTTATTGTTTATTTTCCTATGATTCAGCAGGTCAGAACTGCTCTAGCTCCAGTAACTTTTTCTCATTCCACAAGATGTCCATGTGGTTAAAATGTCTTACAAATTAACAGGAGGTGAAGAAGTTTATTTCAGCACCAAGGAGAGTGCCCTATTATGGTTTTATGCATTCAAAACTGCACATTATTCTTGAGGTTAGAAAGAACTTTTGAAATGTGATTTGATAGAAAGATGCTAAGAATTTATTTCATTCCTGGAAAATATCTTAATTGATTTTACAAAATTAAACTTGCCAGGATTTCATACATGTTCATAATCACATGTTCAGCAAAGTGCTTTTCTTTTAGTTTTTAAATCCATTGAATTAGGGATTCCTTACCTATTTTCTAAATGTCAAAGCCATAATTTCTGAATGAATCTAGCTTGGAGGAAGGTTCAATGAAGTCATAAAAATCTTAATTTAACAATGTTTAAAAACTGAGAACTAGTCTTAAAATCTTTCTCACTGCTGTATTTTCAGATCTGTTAAGTGCTCAATGAATATTTACATGGATTCATTTTATAATAAATATTTATAATATTTACATGGATATGTATATGAATACATATCCTCACATGCTAAGTGCTCGAAGAATATTTTCATGAGTCGGGTGAGAAAGAATGAATTAATGGATGGCATTCATTGAGTGGGAGTGAATTAATAAATAATTTGTAATGAAAAATTACTTTTTACACCTGATCTCAGAAATCCTCATATAGCACACTGTTCAACCTGATATCTGAACACAGCTTTCTTTGATTTAAATCTATAGAGTCTAGAAAAGTCATGTTCCAAACCACACCCTTCATCTCTGCTAAGTTTTCAATGCAAAGGGTTCTCCTTAGAGCCCTACTGAGGTTTCAGTTCACATACTCCTACATCTCCAGGGGAGCATGACCCAATTATGACTCTCCAGTGCTCAAACCCAGTCAACCTGGTTCTGTCCTGTTACCAAGTAGAAAGGACACAGGAGGTTAACTCTCGACCTCTTCCATGACTTCCCCAGGTGGACCATAACTACTGATCCCTATTCCCAAGCAGCCCAGGCAACCCCTTTCTTTTATGCCAAAAGTAGAAAATACCAGACCTCTTTCTACAGAAAGACCATCCAGAGTCCAGAGACATCGAGTCCAGCTTTGCCAGAGGCAAAGTGCAACAATGCCATTCTGCTTTGAGCCATGACCATAGCCAGACATGAGGTTGCCCTGGGAGATTAGAATCTACCACAGACAGGGCCAAAGGTGAAAGAAAAAAAAAATGAACAAGTAAAAGTACAGTGTTTTAAACAGATGTTTCAATAATCAATGTTTCGAAGACTTCTCAGACCTCTGAATCCCTTTCCTTTTTATATCTATTTGTGCAACAAAACATGAGTGAACAAAGTCAAGCCTCCAGGCTCCAAGGTAGGCACAGCCCAGTTCTTAGCTCCTCAGAGGTTTCTGGGCTAAGGCTCCACTCTACTTGGACTGTACTATCAGGCCCCCAAAAACAGGGGGAGCTGATAGGGGAGGACTGATTTCCATTTCAAACTGCATTCTGGTACTTTGTACTCCAGCACCATTGGACGATCAATATTTAATGCTTGGAGATTCTGACTCTGCGGGAGTCGTGTCAGGGGACCTTGGGAGCCAATCTGCTTGAGCTTCTGAGTGATAATTATTCATGGGCTCCTGCCTCTTGCTCTTTCTCTCGCACGGTCCCACTCTGCAGACTCAGTGCCTTATTCAGTCTTCTCTCTAGCTCTCTCCGCTGCTGTAGCTGGACCCTTCGCCTTCGCCTCCGCTCAGCATCTGCACATCCCTACAATGGCTAAAACAGCAATGGGTAAGGCATTGCGCCTCTTTCTCCCTCGGCTGAACCTGGCGCCCACCTCTCACCTTCTCTCTTAGAGGTTGGATGGCATTCGGACATATTTTATGGAGAAAAAAAAGACCTTAATGGTAATACAGGAAACTGGAAATACAGGGGCAGTCCTAGGGGTTTGGGCAAGGCAAAGAGGGAAATCTGAAAAAGAAATTTCTTTAAAAAGGTAGAAGCAGGTAAGTTGCCTTCCCAGGGCAGGGAATTTATTATTTCCATATATAAAACTGGGGTTCAGTCATGGGGGGGGAGGAGTCGACCATAACTGTTTGTCTTACATGGGGTTAAGGGACATTTTGGAAAGTGCTTTATAACGTCCTTTATTTCTTCTCTAGTTAGAAAAAGAAATTGGGAAAGAGGGAGGGATGAGAAAAAGGAAAAAAGAAGAATACAAAGTCAAAGCCAAAGCGGTCTCTTCCAGGCTGTTTGAAAGATGGGTGGAGACGTGGGAGGGGGTGGAAAACCAGGCAAATTTTATGGTATTGTCTCCTCTAGAAACCAGTAGTCCCGGGGCGCGGTACTGGGAATTATGGGGGGGTGGGTGGGCGGTGAGATGGGGGAAGGGGGAGGAGAACCTAGACTCCTTTGTTTTAAGGAAAGGGAGGGGAAGGCGAGAGGAAGTCGAGGAGGGCAAGGAGGGCTCGGGTGGGCAGCTGCAAGGGCGGGGAAGCGCACGGTGGGGAGGAGCTGAGGGACAGCTATTTCGCAGGCGCTGGGGTGGGGTTTCTTTGTGTGAGGACGAACGGTCCCGGGGGGTAAGATGGGGGAAGGCGGCACCTGCAGCGCTGGGCGCACAATGCGGACGGCCCCACCCTGTTCTGAGTGGAACCGGCTCCGTCTCTCCTCCCCCAGCCGGGCGCTGCTTCATCAGCTGAAAGGAGGCCGGGTGGGGAGAGCGGCGTGATACTCAAGAGCCCAGCTCTTGGGGGGACAGCAGCGCCACGCCCCGTGCTTCAGGCTCCTGCCTCCCAGCCTAGATTTCCAAGTGAGATTTGACCATGGCCCACGCCTTCCCCACCCCTGGACCACTGTCGCTTAACTGAGGGGGAATGAAGAAGGGTGGCAAGTAGGTTAACATTTTTCTTTCCAAAACCATCTTACATAGGATAATTAGACATAGACGCAAACAAAGATTTGTTTGAACTCATTTATTTGATAGGGGTAAAATCTTTTGCAAAAGAGGACAAGGTCTTAAACTAAGCCACGTGAAATATTCATCTTGTAGGGCAGACCTGACCATTATTAGCAGTTTTCAGAAGCTCTACCTATAGCTGATAGGGTGGAAACAGACTCAAAAAAATTTCCTAACCCAAGGCCTCCCCAAACTGTCTGGAGTTTCAAGTGTCCCCATAGTTCTGCGCCGGGTGGCCGGGAGTTGGGGGTGAACGGTCAGGAGGCACCACAGGTCGTTAGCCATTGGAAGCAGCCCCCCCTTCTCCCAGGACACGGTGCAGGACACCGAGAAGGGAAAGGACAGCAGAAAGGGCTAGATCTGGACAGCTCCACCCAGCCCCAATCTCCTTGAAAACCTGGGAAAACCTTGGCTTCCGAGACTGAGAGGAAAGGATGCTGGGGACGGACTGTTGAGCGATCCGCAGTCCTTTTTTCAGACGAACAGCCCAGAGTGGCCCATTCACCCTTGAAGTGCGCAGAACCTGTTTCTGCGCTGCGTTCCATCGCGAGTCCCCGCCAGCCAGACAAGTGGGTGTCTGCAGAAAGGCTGGCTCACACCCCGCCGGGCCACACAAAGGCGCGGCCCCACCCCAGCCAACCGCAAGACCGTAGAGGTGACCCCTTCCCAGGGGCAGAGGGAGGGTTTTCTGTTCTCACCCTCCACAACCCATGGAACTCCGGGTTATTTTCTCCCAACTGAAGTCCACGTCCCATGCTCTATTCTCTGATTTCCCGGGATGGAGATCCCTTGAATAGTCTCCCTAGGAGGGAAACTCGCCCCTCCAGTGGGTGCGGTTCGGCCGCACCCCACCAGGCTGGAACTGTCAGCCGGGTGGGGGCGCACGTGGCGAACCAGCGCGTGGAGCTTCGCCAGCCCTGCAGAGGCCAGTGCCGCGCCCTGCACTCCCCTCCAGCTAGCTGGGTGATCGCCCCCGCTGGTGCAGCAGGGGAGACGTTTTTCTGCGCAGTGTCCTGAGCTACCCCAGCTTCCCACAACTTGCGGTTTATCCGCAAGTCCAGAGAGGTTCTGAGAATAGAGAATGGGGGCATTTTCACTCAGCGCTCTTTACTCCTATCGAGAGGTTGCTGCTGCAAGAGGGGGGCTGTACACTCATCATCATCAGTATTTTTATTGCTATTGCTAGTACTATTTAAAATCATTTTTTGTTTCATGATTCAATAGCCACATTGTTCGAAAGGTCTGAATGATTGCATTTAAGAATTAACCCATTTCTCTCCTCTTTCCCTTTCTCCCCTAAAGAATTCTTTCTGTGTGTTTAGTTAACATTAGAAAAAGCAAATATGTTTGTCAGGATTATGTATGTTCACGTGGGTCAGATATATATGTGGGTGCTTGTTAAGGAAGGATTTGTTTGCCAAAGATTGCTGGAAAATTCTCTGCAGAGAATTGTTTGTGAGTGCAATGGGTGAAAATATACATACATACATAATTAGGATATTATGATTTACAAGCACTCCATAAGGCTATATCTATAAATATCTAAATATAGGTTATGCACAATATTTTAACTGTTTTTTTAAGCTGTTGTTCGTCTTGTTGATTCTTGATGTGGTCTCAATTCTACATGGAAACATGAATCATGAAACGGTAGCCACCATCCATTAATAAAAATCCCACCCCAAATATGACAAATGTAAGCATCCTTTCTGCAACCAGTAAGCTACATCTGCAAACAACCTCTACAATGTTAAAACAATAGATTTTTAAATCTTTCCATTTGCAAAGCACAATCAATTAATGGGGGAAGGGTGCTTTTTCCTGATTCATTAAACAAGTGTTGTATTTAGTATGATTTTATTAGGTGTATATAATCTTCTACATTATCTTCTCTTAGGAAGTGGGCACCTTTTAAACATTAATAACTAGAAGTGGAAAGATGAGGATTTGGTCAATATTTCAGGACAAAATGAAAGGAAAACTAGTGGTTATCAATTATATATATATACATACATATATATATATATATATATACCCATGCCAGGTGAAAATCTAAGCCTGAAAATAAGCATTATGTGACCCAACATAGCCTGATGAAGGAAGCCAGTTCCAAAATATAAATTTGTATACTTGGTGGTGTTTGTCATTGCATGTTAAAATTCTCTGAAATTATATTTCGAAGTGATAATTAAGATATATAAGTAAAAATAATAAAGATTAGATGGTCTGTAATAGCAAAATGTAGATGTTTGTTATGAAAAATTAATGATTTGTGACATGACATAGATTTATAAAAATTAATTTAAAGGGGAAAAGGAGGTTTTTTTTTTTATTTTGTTATAACAAATGCCTCTGCCCTTAGTCGTTAACATCTGTAGAGTATTTTATTTGTTGCATTAAAAACATGTTCACTTACCTTGGGGGTCTTATTATTACTATTATTAATGAAAAGATTGTGGGAAAAAATTTGATTATTTGATTCAATATGTCCTCTACCAAATAACTTGTTCTCAATGATGAATATGCTGCAAGAAGCTACCTTTTACACAGATTCAAGAAATATCCTCTCAGAATGCCATAAAAACAATTCACAATATAAACTAGTTTTCCTCATAAATTAAGACGAAAATAGTTATTTAATTCTATAAGGATCAATAGTAGCTTTGATCAAAAAGAATTTTTAAGTTAAATCTGTACCATTAAAAATGAAATGGAATATGAATCAATTACATCATTAAGGATTTTTGTCATAGCTAAGTCTAGGCCATTTTTAGGAAAATTCCTAAATCAGTTGCCATTCCTCCTTATTCCAACTGAGTAGGACCGAATCTGTTCCTTACTCCACCCCAATGGCCGGTTGCTCACAAAGCTGGGTAAAGCTGGCCTGCAGCGGAAGCTACCCACTTTGGGCGTGGCCACCCTAGGCTGCTGTTAACCTAGCTCCAGTTCAGTGGGACATGGAAACCCACACAATTCTCTTGTTGCAGGCTATGTCACTTCATATGAAAGATACAAAAGATTTGCCAGACAAAGAGAAAATACTGGATTAGCAGGTGACCCAGATGTTTCTAGAACTGAGACTGGTTCTCTCCTGGTGCTCTCAATTGTAAAACATTTGCGTCTGCATTCATTTTTCACCCCACTAGAGGGCAATCAAGTTCTCTAAAGAAGTGATTGCGTTAAACCTAGTTCCAAAATACTAGACATTTAATTTAATAAAATATTTCTTTTTATCTGAGACATGCAATAACGTATTGGATGAGTTAATGCTGCAGTATTAGTACATGAGTAGGAATTTGTGTATCTTTTCAAAGAGATAAGATGAAATTAGTGATCTTCATAAACAGACCCTAGTTGATAATTCTCTTAGGATTTTGCACCCCAACTTCACTACATTATTATTATAGTATCATTTATGTTATTGGAGGAGTGGATTATGGTGAATAAATAATCAAAAATGATCAGTAGTCATAGCAAGTTATTAACATGAAACAAAGTGGTTTAGTGACTAAATAAAGGGATAAATTAAATATACACATTATTTACTTAAATGTGTTTGATGTTGGAGACATACCTGAAAAGTATCTACATCTTTAGGAATCTTACAGGTTATTAGGTAAAATAGGTAGCCAGAAAGTGATACTGAGAGTGAGCACCGAAAACTAGCTGCTTTCCCCATTCTCTAAGTTTATTTTTCTTTCCCACTTAAAGGATAACATTTTTTTTAACCAAATCCAATGTGATTTAGACTTAGGCATTTAAATCTAATTTTTATCATCTTTCAACAATTATGGAGTATCTCCTTGTAATGGTTGTATTCATTAAGTAGAAAATGATGTTAATCATAATGAAGAAAGAAGCAGACAAAACATAAACTGATTTTTAGGATCATCCACAGTGCTTTTTTATGTTCTCATTGATAGGGGATTCTTTTGTTCTTCTATTTATGTAACAAGAGTCCTATAAAGTATTTAATATTTTCATATTTTCTCAAATTTTAATATGCATATAAAGTACCTGTGATTTTCAATAAAATGCAGATTCAGAAACAAAGATCAGAGACCAGACTCTCCACATCCCACCAAACTCCCAGATGATGTTAATTCTAACCACCAAACACGCCAATTATAGAAATAGGAATTTGTCATCTACATGTCCCTCCATAAGCTCTGTGGTATTATATGTTAACATTTTCAAATCTACGGCAATCTTTACAAAATATTTCACTTCCAAACTCATACCTTTAGGGATTTTATTCTTCTGAGAGTTATGTGTTCTGTGCCATCATGTTTCCTTAATTGGATTTTTAAAATATATTCCTATTGCAGGACTCAGCAGAAGACCATGAAGAGAAATGAAAAAATTTGACTGAGTGTGTGTGTCTGAGGAAAAAAAGGAATGTGGCTTTGGGTACAGCTGAGGGTGACCAATTAATACTGCTAGCTTCTGTTGTTGACAAAACAATAAAAGTTCAATTTACTACCTTTAAATTGTGGGATAATGTGCAAAAGTAAATAACCCCATTTACTAAACAGCTAATTCATGCTAATACTCCTCACTCTGAAGAAATGAGAATGAGGATTGAACAGCCTTGAAATTGTCTCTCAATATATCCCATATTATTGCTTACCAAATTTTCTAAAAGTATTTCTTCCTGATAAGTATTTTAGTGTGACTGTATCTGTGAAAACAGATAGTATGTTTTTTGCTTACTTAAGCCAATAAAAGACCTCCATTATTTGATACTAACTTCTTAAGAAAGTCCCCAGCCTGGAAGGTGACCCACATGGCGCAGCAGACCTCTCCTGCCTCTCCCGCTGCTCTCCTCAGCAGTGTACTTCAGTCAATCTGCCTGTTCAGTTCCCCAGTCTGTCTCTGGTGAATCCTCTCACCTCCCACACCTCTGGCCTGTACCCCAGTTCTTGTATGTATAAATAAATCTTTAAAAAAAGGAAAGAAAGTCAACATAGAGGGAAAAAATGAGTTACTGGGGAATATTGTCAAAAAGATCATATGTCAGTCTTCCCACGCAGTGAGTAGCTGACCATGGAAACATTACCATGTTATGTGGATATGAATAGCATAGTTATATGACCAGCATCTGGAAATGCTATTCAGTAAAAATGATACCAGACACGAATTATCTGAAATAAGAAATGCAACATTTCTCAAATAGGACACAAAAAAAATGATCCCAAATAAAACTGGCCACATAGTTGGTAGGATATAGTATTATTCAACATTAATTTGAAGCAAATGATAAGTTATCCACTTATAGTTGTTCTTATTATTGCTTTGAATTATTCATTTCAGGATCTCTCAAAAGTTTGAAATTTTTCCATTTTTGAAACTCTTTATATTAAAAAAGACAACATGAACATATTACATCAGTGTGACAAAAGTTATGTGTTTTAAACATTTATTCTTAGCAGTATGACATGATTGTCTAGAACATATTCATATGATTATAACAAACATCTAAACTTCAGAGTGTAGAAATCTAAACCAAAAAATTTCTTGACTGGTCCTTTAATGAACGATTTCCCTATAACACTGTTTTTTTTCAAGAATCATTTTTATGGCTACATAAATTTCAAAGTATAGGTGACTTTCATTGATTGATTTAATCTTTATATAGCATATAGAACATGCTAGGCACTGTTCTGAACACTTCAAATATACTAGCAAATAGGCAGTGAATAATAAGTTTATTAGAGCAAATATTTAAAGTAATTTATGTAAACAGTTTACCACATCATGCTGAAATCATTGAGTACAGTGACATGGTATCGAATTACAACATTTTTCTAAAAGAAATTACAAAATTTTTCTAAAAGAAAAAGTAGCAATGCTTTTTCAAAATCATTGTAACATTCAACTTTCAACATTCAACCCTTATAACATTAAATTCTATTTTCAATCATTGAATATAACACATTATTTTTATTTTTTTCTCATTAGATTTATTTAATTGTATTTGACAACATTTGTAGTCCCCAGGGGGTTCCCACCACCATTTCACCCATGCACCATCACCTTAGGTCCTTGTGCTCTTTATATCCTCCTCCCCGTTTTTTTGCCCTCCCTCCCACCACCACCACCCCATGTTCCCTTTGGTCTATCTTTAACCTTTTGATTTTGTTGAGTTTGTTTGTTTGTTTTGGTAATTGCCCATTTCCTTGAGCTTTCTCTTGTTTTTTTGTTTTCATCTTTTGATTTTTTGTTGTAATTGTTGTTCTTTCACATTCCTCCTAAAAGTGAAGCCATCTGATATTTTTCTCTTGCCTTCTGACTTGTTTCACTGAAGGAATTGTATAATTCCTTCTAGCTCCATCCATGTTTCTATAAATGGCCCTAGTTTATCATTTTTGATAAATGTGTCTATGTACCACATCTTCTTGATTCAGTCATCTACTTTTGGGCATTTGGGTTGTTTCCAGGTCTTACCAAATTGGTGACTTGTTTTAATGATTGACTTGGGGCTTATTAAAATAATTATCATTATTTAGGCTTTTGGGGAAAGAGAGCTATGAGACCTTGGGGCTCTAATATCTGAAACACACAGCTCTATGTATTAGTCTTAGCTAAGAGTACAGCAGCGATGTCTGACATGAGCACATGTTGAAGACCATATCCGGGTGGGGGTGTTGGGGAAGAAATCTTGACTTAATATAATCAGTGCTGTAATGGCTGGCCATTTCAAAATGGATCCTTACTTTCTTCCATCGACCCTAGATATTTAATTTTAGTATTTTGTTTCATGAAATAAGTCTAGAGTTAGAAAGAGATACAGCCAGGCATTCAATTTAATATAATCATTAGATATTTTTTTTAAACTTTCTTCATCTTATTACCTCAAAAGCAAGCAGAAAGAGAGATCTGTGGGAAGGCACAGAATCCCTTATGAAACATTTTTTAATTATCTTCTAATAAAGGAATCAGGTCCTGTCATTTGTCAAGGAGACTACTGCAATAGTAAAACCTGTGTTTATATAACCCATTTTATTAGTCATGATTAAGAATAACATTTTGTGTACATTTGTTCTCACAAAACATTTTTATGTCAAGTAAAGGTTAATTAATGCATTTTAGCAATCATTTTGCTAGTCATCTGGAACTACAGCTTCTCTAGAAACTGTACTTGAGATGCCTCACATTATGCTATAAAACCATAAAAATTTAAGATTTTCCTCATTATAACTCTGTGGCCCTCCAGACTAAACTATTTAATATTTTGAAAAATTATAATAGTCTAAAAAAATTTTCTTGTGAGCAGATATAGATAACTACAGGTCTTATACAGTATGCTTTAAATAATGCATTTTTATGGAGAAAGATTATCAGTTTTGTTTTCTACTAAGATTGTGAAACAATGCCTGTAATGATGCTTATTTAGTAGTTATTCTCCTGGAACAAATTCCATATTTCTTACATTTCAGAATTTGGACCACATTAATCTAAGCCCTTTGTATAAAAGATCATCAATAATGCAAACCTAGCAATCATTTAGTTGTATGTCTTTATATCAAGATAAAATGAATGAAATTTGTCTAAACCTAAACCCACAAATCTCTTACAAGAGAAAAGTTTAAGGTATATTTTTATTAACATTTCATATCATCTTTTGGAAGTTTTTTTTTAAATGAACTGTAGCAGTAAAGTTTAATTTTCATTTAACAAAACGCTCACATTAAACCTAATAATAGTATTTCCATTTGAGTTTCTCAGTGGATATAAAAGTAGCTCACATAATCAAGTTCAATATATAATATATTGATTTACAAAGCATACCAGAGAATTTCATCAAGAGGTTATCACATGTTATCATTTTTAGACACTAAGGGGAAGAGCACCAACCATCTCAGGCAGCTGAACACTTTACAGGGCAGGAAGAGGGGCACCCCAGAACCCCTGCCCAGTAACAAACTGAGGTGCAGCTTCCCTGGGACCCTCCTTCAGAACAGAATTGTCTTTACTACCATATGGTTGTTTTTTTATTTCCAGCACTAATTTCTATTGTTATTGAAGTCTAAATCTTTATCTGAGAAATGACAATAGGCATTCTCATAATCATTATTCAAACACAAAAATGATCAGAATCAGTTCTAGGCTTATGAGGCACAGATTACATGACCCAAGATTCTTGCCACTTTAAAAACCAGCTTTTCATACTGTAGATGGAATTTTTCCTTTTATAAAAAGAGAGAGATAAAGAAGACAAATAGAAGACTGAATATGTTCAAAAGAAAAATTAGCTGGTATCACCTATTTATATGCACCCTGGAATTCTTAGTGAATATTCACCTTTCAATCCTTTTCAACCTTTATATAATTCCTATGAGATGGACATTAATTACTGTTTCAAAATGAGTAAATTTAAGCTCAATATATATTTAAATATATATAAAATTGAAATAAAAGATAGGTAATACATATTATAATTAAATATATATGATTATATTATATACAATAAAAAATGAACTAATAAAATTTAGCACTTACTCCACTGTCCTGTCACCAGAGATGCACAATAAGGAGAGCCACACATGACACACATGTGTCTTCGGTCCAAAGTCACAGTTCATAGTAGCAACTGGAGTAAACTAGATCTGTGTGCTAACTCTATTCCAAAGTTTATACTAGGTATTCTGAGAATATAAATAAATATGGTTCTGACCCTTGTTTTGAAGAAAACAAGACTGTACATATAGACAAAAAATTTATATATCAATAACAGTCATTTATGACTATAAATGGAAGCCTTCACCATTTTAATAATTTTGTTACAGTATTCTACAATATAAGACAGTACACAATGATACACAACTAGGAATGACTGAGATATAACCAGAGAATGCAAACTTTACTACTTGACTGAGCATCAGTAGCTAACAGGACCTCATACCCACGCCCAGAAGTTCTAATTCCCTGCCTCTGATTTGGAGACTCTCAATTTGCATTTCTGCCAAGCTCGCAGGTGGTGTTGATGCTGCTTGCACAGGAGCACACTTGGATTAAACCTGACCTGAAGGTAATCAGTGGGGTACAGGAGCAGCATGGCCCCCCTCTGTGAGAATTCCCACCTCTGACTAACTGAAACATGGAATGAGAGAGCAAAGAACCTAAACTCCAGCTCTGGCCCTTGCCTCATGCTGCTGATACTGAATTTCAAGAAAAGACCAGGAGCAGTATCTGAAGCCCAAAGTTCTAGTCTTAGTAATCGACCTTGGTCAGATTGCTTGTCCTTCTGTGCTTCTAATAACAGCATCTATAAAATGGTGAGATACTAAGTCCCGAGTACATCAGAGGTTCATTTTCAGAATGAAGGAAACAAATGTGTAAGTGATTAGTATCTGTCAAGTACTGTCAGGAGGTTCATTTTTAAATTATCATTAGAGACAGTAAATAACATTCATGAAAATACCAACGAACATGCTTTAGAAAGAGTAAAGAGGGAACAACGAACATAGAAACTGAGTAATAAGCTTTTTGAAAAGTTATTAAATAATTAAAATTTAGAAAAAATATTGATTAATTTCTCAGACAGTAATGTCTGAAAATTTGGGAACTCGTGCTTAGTTCCCACCTGCCCAGCCCTAAGTAGATAATTTAGATTATTCTTCTTCCTAAATAAATATTGGCTAAGAAGTAACTAACATACCCAAAATTTTATTATAGTCAGTCCCCACCCAGTTTTCTCCCAATTCAACCTTAAGGAAAGGACAGTGAATATTGAGCGAAGATAGCATGCACCAAGCTAAGAGAATTTCTGGGCAAACCAGGTGTCTCGGCAAATATAAACGTAAGAGGGGTGATAAGTCAGAGGGTGAAACTCAGTAGAAGTTTCTCTGCTATCACCACCTTCACATTCTCTGTCCTCTGAGTCTGCCTCCCTGTGCAACTTACAAACCGATCTTAGATAAACAATACAGGCCCAAAAGTTCAAGTGAGTCAAAAGCTTAGTTTAAAGCTGCCTCTGAAAGCTAAACATAAAAGGAGTAAACTTCATAGAGTAAGAAAAACAATTTTTTACAGTATTCAAAAGAATGCAAAATTCTGTAAAAATAAAAGCAATAAAATAAGTTTTGCCCGCCCCAAAATGCTTACATCAGGAAATGTTACTATTATGTGTAAGAAAGAATTCTAGCAGAGTAGAGGGATGGATATGGGAATTAAGTGGATATGATTCTGAACTCTGCTCCATTATTTACTATATGATAATCTTGCACAATTATTATTTCTATATCATATTTCTCTCAATTATGAAATAGGAAAAATACTACCACCTAAATCAGATTAAGTGAGCAAATGGAGTGCTAGCACTTTGTAATAAAGAATGTATCCCTAACCTGATAAATGATGAAAACATTAAATAAAAATTTTAAAGTAGGAGAAAACAAACATTGTGTTATAGGGCAGGGAGAGGGGCATTTTAGAACCCCCCAAACCTGCCCTCTTTGAATGGGTTTTGCTATTTTCTGCATTAAGATAAACATTTAAGACTTTCAATGGAAAGGAATTTTAATATAATTAGGGTACAATATAGAAATGGTAAAGAATATAGTTACTAATAAGTTAAGCATTTAAAGTTACCCATCTCCATGAGGGTAAAAGTTCAGCCAAACAGGATTGCAAGGCCCAAAAGCCTGTTACAAGTTAAAAGGACTTTTTAGTAGAGAGCCATAGAAAAGGGGTAGAAAGAGTTAGACAAATTTAGGAGGAAAAGAGTAAAATTAAAATTAAGGTGAAAGTTGCCATTGTTAATCTCCCCACGGGTCTCTTACCCACATCTATTCCAACCAGTTTAAGACCAAACAGCAAGCTCAGTTTCTTCACATGTCCTGCTCCATGTGCCTCCTCCAGGGTCTCCTTGCTGCTCTCCATCCTGCTTTTTTTTTTCTCCCTTCCTTCTGTTTTCTCGTCTCTGCAAATTTTTTTATTTCTGCTTAGCTCCACCTACTTAGGGTGGAACTGGGATTCTGGAACTTCCCACTTTCCTGGGGACCACCCTGTTACAATTGTACAAAAATGAACAATGATATAAAATACATATAAATTAATAAATTATATAAATATTTTTTAAAAGAAGTTAAATGTCACAGCACCCAATAAAGGTGAAGATTATGAAAGAAAAAATATTTAAATTTGTTTTCCTTGTGAATTTCTTCATGTAATCTTCTAGCATGACTGAGAATTTAGGAAATGCTCACTACTCATTAATTCTTTGTGGCAGACAGATAATCGATGTTATTATTTATATCATAACTACCACTATGATATGTCTCCAAGGTATTTATCTCCTGGGTAAAATCAGAATTAAAAGGACATTCCGCTTTCATTTGCCATCACATGTCTCTACCATATATTTTATCTCATCCTACTTAAAATACATATAGAAGTTCAACAAAACTGACCCTTCTACTTTGTAAGCACTTAGTAAGGCTCATCAACAAAATGTCACATTCAGTACAAATGAAAACTGATCCCAGAAGCATTAAACCATACAAAATCTACAGTGAGGTTTCTTCAAGAACTGGAAAAGGAAAATAATATCACACACACACACACAGAGTCTCCTGTTCTTAAAATCTTACCAACTCATCAGTTCAATACAAATCCCACATCACTGGCCAGCTGCAACATCATCTCTCTTCTCCCTACCTCTGTAGTCTACTCCCTGTATGGCACTTTGCTGCTCTCTCACTTCTATCTTCAATACTCTTTCATAGCTACACCTTTCTTGCAGGGATAATTCCAGGTACTTTCTTGTCTGGATCCATTTATCCTTCCTCCTTCCCACCCATTAGTAGATAAGCACAACAAAGACACTAGAACCAAACAATGCAAATAGAGTAGATTAGCTGTGGTGGGGGAAATGATATGTACATGTAGAGTTTAGTCTTATTCTCCTAGTCTTTCGTGAAAGTAAGTCCTTTTTCACAGCAGTGTTGTAGGTACCAATCAACAAAAACTTAACCAATGTTAGAATGTAATTTTTAGGATGATAAAGATATCCTGAGAATTCCAAATAGCATTCATCTGTGGCATCTGCCTTCCCAAAGACTTATGGAAAGATATTTAATGACCAATACAAAGGAGCATTTTAATAATTTTGTTTTGCCTCCAAAATAGCAATGTATATAAATGCATGGTATGAATTATATTTATGACATAACTGCAGCCATAGAAATACATGCTTACATTTACTAGTATAGTCCTTTCTCAAATTTGACACTGGTGATGATAACAATATACATACCAAAAAAAATTCTCAATAATTTTTCTTATTTATAGGTCATAAAATACAGATGATAGATTTACTCCTAATTTCTCATAAACATGTAATAACACAAAGAGGAACTTTATATGAAAGCATCAAAGCAATTTGAATTCTCACAAGGTGGTACTATGTTGCACTATGTAAAAAAGTTCAGTTTTAAAGATATGTCTTCACTTTACAGAGTCTTATACAATTCTGACAAAGGTAGCAAGAAACAAAGGTAGCAAGAAAATGAACTCACAACTCTTCTAGTTTTTTAATATTTATCTTTAAATTTCTAGCTGCAGGTCTCTAGACGTGTCAGAATTATGCAGCTATTCTATTGACCTAAAGTCTGTTTTTAAAAGTTTAATATTAGAATACACTTTAAAAAAAGACATTCAGTATTTAGGAGGACTTTTTCCCCCCAAATTCAAGACTAACATTTTTAAAATGGTGAATTAAGTAGTTTTAAAAGAACTGGATTTCATTTGTTGAAATTTTTCCTAAAATTATTTTTAAAAAACAGTTGTAATTCTGTATTGGTTATGAAATGGGGAAAACTGTATTACAATTTGCCTAAGAGAAGTGCAGAAAAAATATAACTTGAGCAACTGTGTGTC
Source organism: Galemys pyrenaicus (assembly GCA_019455555.1). Lineage (NCBI taxonomy): Eukaryota > Metazoa > Chordata > Mammalia > Eulipotyphla > Talpidae > Galemys > Galemys pyrenaicus. The sequence goes on from JAGFMF010011568.1 coordinate 7,942,897, forward strand.
CTGCTCATCTAACTGAAAAGAAAGAATAAAAGCCTCCTCACTTAAATTTATTGCAGAGCAATGCTTATTGCGCCACCAAGGAAACTATACGTTTTATCACTAGATAAATTTTTAAAGTGAATGGTGAGTATGTAGCATGACAGTACTCAACCGAGATGCCAAAAAAGTTTCCTTAGAACAGCTTCTGAATAAAGGTTTGCTCTCTATCCAACAAACTGGAGCCGAAAGCCAGCAAAATCTAGCTTTCCTGATCTTTCTTTCTTGGGAACTCTTACAGGTTTATTGCCTAACAACAAGTTTGGGGTTATCAAATACCATCTTTGTAGCACCTATTTTATTTTCCTCTTCCCTAACATTTTTTTGTCTCCCTTCCCCACCTCCACCCCCCATAAGCCATTTCCACATCCGCTTCTCTAAGCTCTTTTTCCATTTAATTTATATGGCAATCACGAGACAAGTTTCATTTTCATTATCCTCACTTGACAAGAAAGGAAAGCAGAAGCAAGAGGAAATGAAGAAACTTGCTCTGAGGCCCAAATATCAGGAGAGCTGGACTTCTCTCCACAGCGTTCCACTCTCTTCAGTGCAAATCATTTTTACTTTCTTTTCCTACCCATGTTTGTCTTATATCCTGCACACTGAGGGTTTCTGTTTCACTTTGTCCACCTGACGGCGCTGTTGTGGCTGGCAGGAATAACAGCACTGGATCCCGCGTACAGAGTACTGACAGCATTGAGTACTGCGACTCGGCCATGCACCTTACAGCACTATTATGCCCGTTTCACAGATGACAAGGGGAGGGTGATAAGGTCCTTAGTTGATAAAGGTAGTGCCAGGACTTTAAACAGATCATTCGAACCCTAAAACCCACAGGTTAACGACTATATTTACAATCTCCCATAGACCCGGATGGGCTCTGATTGGGTTAAGTGATATGATAAGGATGAAGAGAAGTTTCAGAATAATAAGAAATACGGTGTCACAACACTTCCTGATATAAGGCTTCTCAATCAAGCCTTGTAAATCTCAAAATGTCAAAGAATGAAGATCAATTTAGAGAAGATTAATCTTCACTAATATATTGGCACAACACTTCAGTTTCTTCACGCATCTTAATTCATTCTGACAACATTGTCAGAATTATCCCCAGCTTGTGGATAAAGAAACTATTCAGAAGATTACTAAGTTGTCCAAGGTCAAACAGATCTTGTGCTGAAACACAAGTCTTCAATTCCTGTTCATATTCTTCCCATTATCCCAGGATGACACCGACTCACCTTTAATCTGAAGCAAGCATTAAAACATACAAATGCAGGCTAAAAAGTAAATCTGCCTCCTTTTCCTCATTGCCTACAGAGAGTTGATTTCCTGCTATTATGAAGCTGACTTTATAAAGGGTAGTGGTAAGAGAGCTTTGTTAAAATTTTTCCCAGGAACCAAACAATTATATTTGTAATGCTACGGCAACTGTCATTTTGAAACTGTCCACATAGCTGCAGCTATGGGAGAAGGGCTCAGTGAAAGAAGTAGTTCACTTAAAGCACACAGATAAAATAAATATTTGCCCGTACAATAAAATGAAGCTAGAAAATTCAGTGGACAGAAGAGTTGAGCTCAATCCAGCCCCAATATCTGGGCTTTTTGTTCATTCTCCATCTAGTTTCACTGGGAAACCAGCTGGGCCACTGATAAAAGCTGCAGCAGGTGTGATTTGCAACAGATGATCAGACTCTTTCTGTTCAGCAAGCAGTGAATAGGCACTTACGGAATACTTACTGCTGTACATACCTCTGTGTGGGGGAAATACTGAAAACAGTAAGACAGCTCCCCTTGCCTTCAAAAATTTAAGTATTGTTTGGAAGAAACAATTAGCAGTAAACATAATAGTAGAGGAATAAGGGCTAAATTAGGTGAAACCAGAAAAAAGACTATAGTTAGGAAAGAGAACAAATATCAAAGACCCTGATGAGGCAAACAAGTTCAATTCAGTTGTGGTTTTAGAGAGAGGCAAACCTGGCCTTATGGGATGACATGTGTCACAACTTTTGGAGACATTTCTTAATCATCACCACATCCTAGGACTAAAATCTCTGTCCTGCTCTATTACTTGGCAAGCTTTTTGAAATTGTGAGCAATACCCTAAACCACAAATCCACTTTTTTACTAGTAATATTGAGACTAAATCAGCCTACAGAAAATGGAACATGAAGAAAAGTCAATGCTGTGCCTTTATGCATGTTATCAACTTGTGATTTTTAAAAAAATAATACCAACAACTTATTATGCCTACTTTTAATTCACATTTCTTTATGCAGGTCAAATGCTTGATTCCATTTTTGCCTTCAGTTTTTTTTGTTTGTTTGTTTTTGAGAATGTTTATAACCAAGTTATATGCTAATTGCTGTTACAAATAAAATAAAATGCACAGGGTATTCTAACCTCGCTCAGTTACACCAACATACCAATTCTTCTCATATCTTGAAGAGCAAGTGTCATGAATTCAAAAGGAATTCCAAAAGTGGCATCCAAAAATCTTACATTTTATGCATCACATATTCTGCCTAACATTAAAAAAAATTTAAAGTCAAAAGCAGATCATAACACGGTATGTGGAAAAGTGAAATTTTCCCTAGTAGTTTGACAATTTAAAATTAAAAGCATAGTTGCTTTATGAAGCACATTATTTAATAATATTTTATTTCTATCATAAGTATTTATTATGAAATAATAAGATTCAGAAAGAGGAATTATATGCTAAGCAGAATACTGAAAGTAAGCTATCATTTTCTTTAAACCTTAATGCCTTAAAATAATTTGTTTAACAGAAAGTAGGTAAAGGAAGTCCTTACTGTAGGAAATACCAAAGTGTAGAATTACATGTAATGGCAAAGTTCCTCCATTAAGGATAAAATTTGCAAAATTTATAGAACTATAGAATTCCAGAAATTAGAGATGCCAACTATGGATGAGAAAAGAGAGATCCAGAAAGGTTAGATTACTTGTTCAAGTTCTTAAAATTTAAAAATCTAAGGTTCTCAAAAAGATACAAATGCCATCCATATAAGCCAATCACCTCTAATCAAATCATCTAAATACCTTCTTACCTTGAAAGTCCACACATCCCAGAATTTTTTTAGGTAAAAGAATATATTTTAAAGTTATTTAACATGTATTTTTATGAATTCTGGAAGTGATACTGAGGACACATATTGTATCTGCCAGTAGAAGCAGGAACAAATGCTACCCTTGTGAATGCATTCCAGGAACTAGGCCTCACATGCACAAAACTTTGATTTCCAAGAGGAATTAAAACATATGCTCTGGAAAAGGGAATTATGATTTCCTGAATCTCAAAAAAGGGAAGTAAAGGCCCATGATACAAAATAATTGTGTTTTATTACCTAACACTAAAAATGTACAGCCAGATCTAGACAGGACATAGTCAAATAATGAAAGAAAGACTGATTTTTTTTTTTTAAAGTCTACCATCACTTCCATTCATTGCAACCCCTTGCCCACTTCTGCTTTCCCCTCTGTCCCAGTTACTCTCTTATACCTACTACTCCCAAAGTGTGTTGGAGGGGGGAACCCTTTAAAGAAACAATAACCTGATTTCTTCCTCTATAAAATGAGACTACCACTAAATGATTTAGATTCTTCTCTCAAAGTCTAAAATGTTGAGACTAGTGATTAAAATTGCATTAGACAAAATGCAAATTCACTAACAATGCAAACATATCTATGTCATTGAATTTAAAAGAAGTCTTTTGTGAAATAATGCTCACCAATCCAAATCAAGCATGTTTCATAAAAGAAAAACAAAATGCAATAACCAAAGCAAACCAAAAAACCTTCATAAAATAGTTCCTCAAAATATTAATAAACTCTTCTGATTCTCATGGACTGTTATTTTTATAATGTACTATGAAATCTACCTTCAGGAGAACACACAGAATTTAAATCTTTCTAGGGTTTTGTGCCATTTCAGGTAACAACAGCCATTTCAGCATCTTTATCATCTCTGTAGCCATTTGCTTTATTATAAAAAAAGGTAAAATTATATTTGGGGAGGTGAAGAACAATAACTTAGCAAATCTATACGTACTATAGCATGAACATGAGAAACATTTGTGTCATTGAACATAGCCTTCTCTTAGGGAAACTTTTATTTCAAAATATCCAGAAGAAACAAAAAGCACATGAAAGAAAGAAAATTTAAGTTGTCTTTTATATTTTAATCTTGTTTGTAATGCTGAGAACACAAAACTGAGTGAAATACAGAGGGTTCAGACATATTACTTACTTGCTTTGAATGTGGCTTTTTGTTCCGCTCAGAAAATTATACTAATTATGGTTTTAATGTATGATCTGAGGAATCCTATTTCAGAAATGAGCCTTTTCACGGAAAAGGTTGAGGAAGTAGCGCTTGAATTCCAAAACAAGAAAGCAATTTTCATGGCATATCTAGAGAACCAGAACAATTTCTTCCTCGCTGTTTAGCTACCTCCAAAATGGATGCTGAAGATATTGACACTGTGGAAGCTCTAATATTTACCAGCTTCATACTTATCTCAGAGTCTGTTACTCTCACCTACTCCCAAAAATAATACCACTGTAGTAATTTTTTGCTCTGGAAGAGGGAATTAAGATTTCCTGAATCTCAAAAAAGGGAATTAAAGACCCATGATGCAAAATAATTGTGTTTTATTTCCTAATACCTCATGTAATTCTAAACCTTGACAAGATTCTTATCACCTATCTTCTTAAATAAGTATCTGTTCATTCTATTCTCTGTCCTAAAGTAACTGTAAGACATATTACTTGCATTCCAAGTAATATGGAAAGTCACAGAGCTTATTTTCACTTAGAGAGAAAAAAATACCTGACTGTTCAGATTTTGTTGATTAAATTAAATATAGAAGCAGGTAATGCAGTTTCTGAATCACCAAAACAAATCTCTAACAAATGTATTTTGAAAGTCCAACTTTTAGGACTCTATTAAGTGAATATTATATTCTGGGCATATTACAAAGTTTCATTGACTGAGACGATGGAATTGTGTTAAAGTTTTTAGAAGCAAGTAAAATGCTTGCTCCTGCTTTAGGTATTTGTGGCCTCTGACTGAAATAGTTATCTCCTGTTAAATATTTCTATACCATTCAGTTCCTAAGAAAACATAGGGAGACTACTGTATGTATAATTTGCATATTACTCAAATAAGTATTCTATTCAGTGGAAACTTAATAAATATTATTTGGAGATAACATCAAGTTAAAATACTTCTTTTAGTCACAGTTGATGCTAACAACTGTTAACAACAGTATGGGTTTTGTAAGACAAAACCAAAACTAAAACAATACAGAGTCCTTCATATGCATAAAAACTTAATACCATTCCAAGGAAGGTTTATGGGGCAGGCTTATGCCCAAAATCTTCAAGAAATATTCTTTGAACTTTTAGCAAATTTTCAGATAGGTAGAAAAATTAAATGAGGGTATAACTGATAGGACTTGACATACAAATTGCTGCAGAATCCCTGCTTAATATAACTCTTTTTCTTTTCATTGTTCTGTATAAATTAGCATACTACATTATGTGAAGAGGCAAACTCAGCTTGTGATGATAAATGGGATTCTCCTGAGTTCATTAAGTCTGTATCCTCAATAACTAACCACTGGTCAATTGAAGAGGAAAGCCAAACTGGCTCATTAACTAAGATAAAGCTAACTGAATCTTATATTACAGCTTTTTAATTTTTCACTTATGATAAAAGTCACATTCTCCATTTTGAAAAGTTGCTGCTTTCACTGAGATCATTGGTAATTCATCACATATGTAGGCTTATTCCACTTTTTTCAATAGAGACATCAGTCATAGTCAAGCAATTCTAAAATCTATTTCAAGTAGAAACCAGGGCTTATTTTCTGTAGAAAATACTACAAAGGACAACAATAAGGAATAGATAAAGATTTGATTCTAGAAGTTAAACCCACAGATGCAATCATCATTCTTCAAAGAATGCATTTTGCTTAGTGAAGAATGTGTACAAAATATTTTTCCAGTCTTTAGCCAAAAACCTAAAATGTAATGGAAAGAAACTTTAGATGACATGGAAACCCACTTTTGATATAGAATTCAAAGGACACCATGGCAGCCTCAAAAGGCTATTGCATTCACAGGAGACTGCAGGGAAGGGGAGAGTCACATGCAGGAGACTTCCATTTAGCTGGATGAATAGACTCTGTTTTGTTCAACATGGCATTTTAAGTCTTAACTAATCTAGCTATCATCCAAAAGATGCCTCTACCTGGTAGGTTGGGGGCTTAAGAAAAAAAAAAGGATCCCTTGCTATTCAGAATTAGCTTGATGATGAAATCTTGAAGCATAGACAGAATAAAGTGCCTTCATTACTCCTTTAACCACAGTGCAGTTGGTCTCCATGTAGGACCATAGGAATTTCTTTCATCAGGGAGAAGGAAAAAAGGAGGCCCTGATGATACAGTAGAACTCTCATTAAACTCAGGAAGAGCTTTAACTGAAATCAAGACTATGATGAGGTACCATCTTAGAATTTGCTGCTCTTATTACATTTTTGGTCAGAAGAACTGATTTATGTCATCTATTTCTTTCCTTTCTCACAGTTGCTTTGTCAAAAATCAATCACATTGAAATTTAAGAGCCTTTTATGTTTCTGAAAAATTCAGCAACTGGTCATACAGCTTTGACCTAAAATGTCCCTTTGTTTCACTAGATATCTATTTCCACAGCAAAAGTGTGCTCCTTCAGCTGAGCAAAATATTAATCTTTCAAAATGTCCTTGGTCATTATAGCTTAGGAGACCATAATTCTCAGGGGAAGCGGTGGGTAGAATGAATGTAGTCTGACTGAATACATTTTTATACTAAACCAATTAGCATTACATCATCATAGCAGAAATATCTAGAACATTACCTCATATCAGGGATCATTTGGGATGTTAAAATAGCCCCTTAAAAATCTGAGATAGGTTTTTCATTTAAATCTTGAGTCTTCAATTATATATTCACCAACCCAAGTTTTTTAAGATCCAAATTCAAAACAATATAGCATGCAAAGATTTTAAAGTCATTTCAGTCTGTTAAATTTTTTTAAACAATCATAGTAAATGAAGCTCCCAAAAGTATTTCTAAATTATGACATATTTAACTTTTGGGAAATAATCTGACCTCAGGACCTAGGACCTCGCACATCAAACTCTCAACTGAGAGAGAGAGAGAGAGAGATTCTAAGACAGCTAAATTGAGAGAAAGAGAATGGAGAATAGAAATAGTAGTTTAATAATTGTGGTGTAAACCTCAGGATTTTTTTGAACGATTAGCAGAGCATCTTGTGCCTTCCATTGGCTGTGCTCTGTCTAAATCCCGGCACTGGCAAAGAGGACTGCTGACAAGGTCCAACAGCTATCGACTCCAATTTGCCAGATCCAAAAGATGCCTCTACCTGGAAATGACAGATTTGTTTCCTAAGGAGATAGTTTTAGTTAATGTTTATATAAATTGGTATGCTTAAGGGAAAAAAAAGAATTTTTTTCAATGAAATCTCAGAACCCAGTGCAAATTGAATTTCTGTGAAACAAAGCACAAAGATATCCTGCATTCTTTGAATGATCCAATTTTACCCTTTACTTTCTGACCAGAGACCTTTTCAAAAAAGGAATTTAGGCTGAATCTAATTGAATACTTTAGGACTTGCCAAGAAAAGCTCCCTGCTAAACTATATGGTCATAGGGGAAAGGAAAGAAAGCAAGGAAACATGCTGATGGACCTGGGTGCCCTTCAGCTGAGTGTCCAAAACCCACGGCCAAGGTCAGGGACCCAGTTCACTGAGTGACTGTGTTACTGTGGTCACTGAGAACGCTGATGTGTCAGGACACAGAGAAGCAACACATACAGAGATTTTTCTCCCAAAATTATCACATTTCTAGAGCACGCCTTATTTCTGTTTTTCCCATGTTAATATGTAAACTAATACATATGACATTTTTTACAATCAGCTTAGCCAAAACTGGAGTCAAATAAAACTTTGCCCCAAATGGATAAACACAAGGTATTTTTCTGATATAATGGATCCTAAATCAAACAACAAAATGACATATCTGAGAACTCATGTTGATAATTCCCACGTAAGTCAGGTAATTCCCACACAAGTAGAAAACTGAGACTTTTTATGCATCTGTAAAACTGAACAAATTATAGGATCTTTCTCCTAATGTTGTGAGGATCCAACGAGGAAACAAATGTGAGTATCTTTACTCCTTGTTCAGTACATTGTTTGTGCTGAACAAATAACAGCTGTTACCATTACTCATAGTCCATTGTAGTCATTTGGAAGAATGGAAAAACAATTATTATTCATACATCATTAGGTTAAGTGGATATTGCTATAGAATCATTATATATCATGTGGGCTGAATTTTAAATGAATTCACTAGAGAAATGCACTTACTTGCAAACATTAATAGTTAATAGGAAATGCAACCAGCTATGAAAAAAATTATGTGGAATAACCAACCACCTCCCACATCCTTACAAATCTGCATACAACTCTGATATTGGAGTGTTATGGAAAGAAGGAAAAGGATTTTCAATCCAAAATATGAAATATTAGTAGCAAAATCTTATTAGCATGTTTCTAACAGCCTTGCATTTGTTTGGAATATTTATATTGTTAATAAAAATGTATCCAAATTAGATAGATAGATAGACAGACAGAGAGAGAGAGAGAGAGAGAGAGAGAGAGAGATAGATAGATAGATAGATAGATAGATAGATAGATAGATAGATAGATAGATAGATAGAAATATCTCTATATATATACAGGCAAACCAAGACTTACAGCTAACCAACCTACTGCCACCTCCCTCCATGCTTCTCAAGCTATCTCACAAAAAGATCCCTTTTTTCATATACACATTTATTATCAACTTTACAGATATCAAAGATGTGTAGCACAAAATTTACAAATAATAACAAATTATGCAATACTCTTATAAATTCCACATAGTCTAATTATTTTCACAAAATGTTTTAGTTAATTCTGTGATGTTATATTGTTAGTCAATCTAAGGCAGCAATTGTTCTGAAAAGAATGCTTTTTGATGTTATTGTTTTATTTGGAAGTAAGATGAAAGTGAAACATTGGAAATATAAGTTGGAACAGCATAATCATTAATGGTCAGTGATAAATGTTTCCCTTAGTATATTAGATAGTAGCCCTCAAATAATAGAATATTTCCTCAAATGTTTATACCACGTACATGATAATGGCTACAGACAAAATACACTTTTCAATGCAATTTTCACTTACCTTTTCTCTAAAATATTAAATCAAACAATCAGTGAATCAATAAAGTTTGATTTATATATTTCCCATTTCAGTGATATGTCATCAATATGACTGACATCAAAGTACCAGTGTGACCTCACAGATACAGAACTCGGTAGGGGTGCAGGTGGCACATCATATGTAATACTTCCACTATACAGATATCTTTAAAGATAGATTTAAACTAAAGTCTCACGTTTATATTTCTTTTAAGTGTACATCTTTAAAATTCATTATACTCTAACATTCTAGTATAAAATATATCCATGTCTATTTTAATGTGAACATAATGTCTTAATAAACAACACTGTTACATAAGCAAAAATTCATAATACCCAAAATCTTGGAGCAAAATTGATCTCCAGAAATACTATCAGGACACAATTCTGAAAATCCCATTGTAGTGTAATCTATGCTAGCTCATAGAACACAGAAAAAGCCATTCATAAAGACTATGAAGTGAATGGTGCTCCCTCGAGTTAATCCTTACGTGAATTAATTTCCCTACCCATAAAAATCTTCCATGTAGTCTCTGTCAAATCCATTGCCATGTCAACAATAATAAATATGCCTCCTCTATGTCTTGCTTAACTCAACACTATTCAGATCTAGTTTCATTTGTGCTGATCGCCATATAAAATCCAAAATACCCAGTTAAACTTACATTTCAGAAAAGAAAGGAATAATTTTTAGCATGTCCCATGCAGTTCTTGAATTAAAACTTAACTAGATAATCTGTATTTTATTTGCTAGATCTGGTGACCCTAACTAAATCCTGACCTCCCTTCAGCACCAGGGCTGTAAGGGTCTTCCAAACCTCTAATACAAACTACCCGTGTCTCCGTTTGACACTTACCTATTTTGCATGTGTTCTTATTGAAGTATAATTGATATATAACATATAATTTTGAGGTACATAATGAAATTATTAGATATTTGTATATTTTGCAAATAAAGACCACAGTAAGTCTAGTTAATGTACACCTCATATAAACTTAAAAATTTTTTCCTCTAAGTTGTATGTCCATATATTCTACTCTCCTGACACAAGCTTCTATACATCACATTGTAATTCTATATGCCTCACAGAAATTCTTGCCTGCAGTGATGATCATAAATACTGTTTAATTGAGAGATTGATTTAACATCAATGAACAAGATAGCCACCAGCAATTTATTGAGTGACTGCTTCCTATTCTATCCATTACCTCACTGTAAGTTTTTTCATAGGTAATTGTAGTATTTGCCTTCAAAAGCTTATAATTTTGTAAACAGAAAATGCACATCAAAAGCCATTAGTGAATGACACTAAAAGGCATTTAATTAATTATACAATGAACGAAGGGCAACAATAAATCAATGGGGGTAGCACCCTTAAGAAGGAAATACTGAGGAGAGAGAGAACCTGAGTTGGGATTCAAATGTAGGCAAGGACTTAGATCAGAGAGGGTTGGGTAGGGCCATGCCACCTGTGAGAATGTTTGGCAACTGCACAGAGTGCAAATCTTTTCTCACAAGAGGCTGCGATTTTGCTCAAGGGAAACAATTAGGATTTGCCTGGGCTGTGGTAACAACTGGTTTTTAGGAGTTGTTTAAGATTAAGGGCATTTGTATCACTAAGAATCTATCCTACTTGGTAGGTCCTTCCATGTAGAGTCACAGCTCTTGATTTAAAAAATAAATCATCAAAGTAAGAATTCTTTGAATAAAATACCCACACATATCAGGTGGTTTCCCCACCACCTGGGAGAGAAAAGAATGAACACTTTTACTGACCGTGGTTATACATTACACATTGGTCCCTAACAACCCTTACATCCCCCTTCTATTCATTAGCTTATCAGGCAGAATTCAAATAGTGGCCTTACTAAAAATGACTGAATTTCATTTCCAGGAAACTTGGACAGATGTTGAGGAGTGTTCTTGTCTATAGAAAGTCATATTCTCATACAGTTATAATCTGTTAATACTCTAAAACATGGAAAGTATTTTACTTTATTCTTATTTTTAGATTGTTCCCTCCCTAATAAAGTTGCTGTCTTTAACATGTGTTTCTAATATATGTCTAATTCGCAAAGTGTTTTCAACATCAAATTGCATTCTCTTACCAAAAAAAAAAAAAAAAAAAGTGCCAGGCTGGGCCTGGTACAAGGGGCTAAGTCTCAGCACTATGAAGTTGTCCACAACCACTGCAGTATAAATTCAATCCCTGGCCAGGGAGGTGACCCACATGGCACAGCAGACCTCTCCTGTTTTGCCCACTGTTCCCTCAAGCAGTGTCTTTCAGTCAATCTGCCTGTTCTGCTCCCCACTGTCTCTGGTGAATCCTCTCACCCCTTATACAGCTAGCCTATACCCCAGTTCTTGTATGCATAAATAAATAAATATTTTTTTTAAAAAAAAGCACCAGCCTACAAAGTACAAAGTCTTGCTGTTCTTGGTCTGAATAAGTTAACAGAATTAAATATATTCAACCCCAAAATGTTTCTACCTGAGAGACAGAGTGATTCATATTGACCTCCCATGAAAGATGTGCCTGGACCCTTACGAGTAACATGATTTATTAACTAAAGAGACAAAACAGACAAACATGATTTCAGTCTCCTAAATTTCCAAAGACAGTCCAATGTAATCTCTTAGAATGGGTGTTGGGAAAATTGTGGTGGCACAAAGCAAACTGTGTTGCTTGTTTTAAGGAAATAAGCTAAATAGCGAGAATTTTCATAAAAAGACCCTCTGGATACGTTAGATTAAACCATACAAAATATGGTATTTCATCTTTGCATATGGCTCAGCAATGTACAAGTATGTCCAACCCTGTTGCCACACTGGCTTCATCCTGAAAGTAGGGTTAGAAGGCCTCTTAGCAGTTTCAAGATGAACTGATTTTCTGCATTTTATCCAGAGGTTCCAGCTTTGTCATTGGTCACATGTGAACTTGGGGAGTGTGGGCTAGTTTCATTTACAAAACTGGTGGTGAGGTGTGTGGACAGTGGATAGATGAGCTCTTTGAACCTTTTCAATCTAATATTCCATAGTTCCTAAGCATCCTTGTGTTGAGTCTGTTTGCTGCTGGTCAGTAGCCGGTTTACCTGTGAGTGATGCCCAAATGGATCTCCCAGGAGTTCTCGCTTCCTATGTTACTCACTCCACCTTGGATCACAGTAATGATCAGGGAATGCTGACAAAAGGCAGATGTTACCTGTGAGGTTCTATTTGTTACTCTATCACCATCTGTTTATACTTCCTCATAATTGCATGTGTAGCATACTTATCATTTTCCTCTGATTTTCTTGATTTATTAATCTAATTATTTAAAAAATCAACCGTGGTGAGAGGATCCCACCTCCTTTCTCCCCTGGAGAAAGGTCACAACCAAGACCTTTATACTGGTCACAACCAAGAGTGATCAGAAAACCCGCTGGCCTAGAGGACTCATAAGGAAGAAAGGGGACAATGTAAGGGAAGGAGGAGTGAAGGGGGAATGAAGATCAACATCTGGACTCCTACATCTGCTTGGCAAGGTGGAAACCCAAATTGGTTTAATGCAGAGGAGAGGACAGCTTTACCAGATCTTATACCTAGGTTTTTGGTGTGTGTGAAAGAGGAAAATACACTTAGAAATGTAGAGAAAGCATCAACACAAGACGCTGAAGGCTGTATCTGCTTAATAATTACCCTATGCTTTGTCTGCCAATGAACATGTGGCCATTCATGGCTCTGTTGAACCAGCACAGGGGATCTCCAAAATCTTATTTCTTGTATTCACATGTACTAGAATGACCCTACCTCTTCACTAATTTTGTGTTTCTACTTCCTCCTTATCTTTCCTGTTTCTATCTCCTGCCCTGATAGATCTTAATTCCTTCTACCCTCCCTTCTTTTTCTAACTCCCTTTTTCATGCTTCCATTTTTAAAATTAATTTATTTTAAAATGAAATACCTTTTTCTTACATCATTGTTAATTTTTGGACAGTGTATGATTCCTCCCCTCATGTGTGGTCATTGCAATTCCCTCACCACCACCTCTCACTTAACTAATTTGTAATAACATGCAGTCATGTCCTCTGTAGTAAGAGATATGCACTTCAGCGTTCTGTTTCGATCTTTTATTCATTTCTATCTTGTGAAAGAGAGTAAAGCAGTGCTTCTGACACTACTCATCCTGGAGAAGGATATGATTGTTATTCAAATTAAAAGAAACACTAAGACAAAGCCAGAAAATAGAAAATACTAATCTGGAGTCTTTTATTTCAGCCTACAAGGAAAAAATGAAGGAGCTGTCCATGCTGTCACTGATCTGCTCTTGCTTTTACCCAGAACCTCGCAACATCAACATCTACACTTACGATGGTAAGTTGGCCTACAACACAAATGCCCCTGCTGACTAGATCATTTGGAAAAGCTTTCCTTCTGTCTCACAGCTCCTGATATAATGAAATCAATATTTTGTACATCTCATTATTGAACTGCTGTGTCTAACTATTAGATCGTATTGATTTCCTAATGCTCCAAACAGTTTGAATTTGATGCTAATCACAGCACATTAATGTCTCTTAGGAAACATGGCTGCATTGTTATTAAGCAGCCACATCCAGCATGTTCACATTCATAAACTGTCCAAGACTTTTTGTTGCAAATAATAAGATGTTAACCTGTTAGAGCAAATCAGAATTTGCAAGAAAATGCCTTATATTTAGAAAATCCAGAAGAGTCCCCATGTACTGTGTGCATGCAAGAAATTTAATAAGAGCCAACGTGAGGAATATTTAAAAAGAAAAGCTTAAAGTAGCATAGCTATTAACTTTGTGCTTTAGGTTCAGTTTTTCCCAATTTATTCTTAGCTTGGTTTCCTTCCTGAACCCGCCACTGTCTGCATGACCTCAGGTTACCTAAATTGTCTGAGTCTCATTTAATTCTATTAATAGATTTTTTGCCACAGGGAAGTTTGGGGTAAGTGATTTAATGTAAATCAAACACTTAGCATGGAGTCTGACCCCTGTAAGAATTCAAAAATGATAATTATCCTTATCAAAAATATCCTCACTTAATTCAGACAACTCAACCGAAATGTTAGACACCATTATATGTGTTGTTGATATCCAAATGTGCAAAGATTATAGACAAAGGAATCTGTGGCATTAATCCCTTCTTTGCCTTAAAGCCAATCCCAGAACTCAAAGGCTTTTCCTTCGAAGTATTCTATCTTGGCACAAGGTTCATAAATGCAAATTAACTGTATTGTAAGAAGTTATCTTTCAAGTGAATGAGTTTCCATTTCCAAACAAAACTCTTTAGAATGCAGATATGACTACTTTGTATGCATTCAGTTAGCAAAGAAACTAATAGATCCTTAATCTATGAATATATGTTAAAAAATTTCTTTCTTCTATACTAGAAGAACCATGACTAGTAATCCAGTTAAATTTCTAAGACCTTACAATCTTACTTTATGTTGTGATTGAGGTTCCAAAAATGACTTTAGCACAGACCTCACCTTCCAGGAACTTAGACGTAATAGAAGAGAATGAAAGATAAAATATGCAATAATCAATAGAACTTTATATGGTTACATGCTAAGATAGAGGTTCTACAAAATGGACACATAGGACTGGAAGACAGTGGTGATTTCTGCTAGGTTAGGAATTCAAGAGGAGACAGAAGAAAGTAAGAAGTTATGGATAAGTTGAGTCTTGGCAGTTAAATAGACAGTTTCACATTGTTCATGTACTGCTTCCTAAAAGAGTTGGTAGGAAATTTCAAATTTCCAAAGTCTATAATTTTTAAGATTTATTTTATTTCTTTACAAGAACTGTGGCATAGGAGATGAGAGGATTCACCAGAGACAGAGTGGGGAGCAGAACAGTCAGATCTTAATACACTGCTGAGGGGAGCAGTGAGCAAGACAGGAGAAGTCTGCTATGCCATGTACATCTAGCTCCTTGGCCAGGGTTTGAACTCATACCCCAGTGGCTGGTGATAGCTTGATAGTACTGACACTTTAACCCCTGTACCACTAGGGAGGCCTAAATTTCCAAAGTCTTTAACATTGCCTTTTGTTTTTGTATTAAAAAACAATTTGAAATGTTTTCAATTGTTAAATTTTTGTTTAAATTAATAATTATTATTGGTAGTGTTTATATTTATGAATACTAAGTGTTAGGCCTATGCTTTATAATAAGAATCCTTTATCCTTTTTTTAACATATATACAATTTAATGGAAATAAAATTGACATACAAAGTTCCACACATATCTGATATAGATGTGGACATTGTTGAGTTTAGTTTCCCAACTCTGTAAGTATTTATCTTGTTACCCAATATTATATTAAAGAGAGTTTTTATGTTCAAAACAATGTAGAGCAAATACTCATGTGCAAGATTGTATTCCCATTTATCAGAATAACAATGCAGCTTTCAGTTGTCAGAATTTAAATTATTTCAATCAATCCAGGCCATGCTTTTTATGCTTAACATTCTTGAATATTCATTTCTCAGATATGGAAGTGAAGCAAATCAACAAACGTGCCTCTGGCCAGGCTTTTGAGCTGATCTTAAAGCCACCATCTCCTATCTCAGAAGCCCCTCGAACTTTAGCTTCTCCAAAGAAGAAAGACCTGTCCCTGGAGGAGATTCAGAAAAAACTAGAGGCTGCAGAGGAAAGAAGAAAGGTAACTTTTCCCATCCTTTTCTAAATCCTTTCTTCCCCCTCCTCTCCCTCTGAGTCCAGCTTTTCCCCCTGCTCTCATCCAACCCTCCACCCCTGCCTCTCTGCCATCGGTAGGCATAAAGCCAGACTAGTTCCAATAAAAAGTGCTGGTTTGAGGCTAGTTAAGGCTAAAGATCACAGACACTGACAGTGCCACGCCCCCCATGTTGGGTCCCATACTGTTTAAGTCTCTCTGCCCTAGCCCATCTTACATACCCCTATGGAGTAGGTCCAGCCTCAAGTAACTTAACCTCAGGGGTTGAGAGTGAAGAAAACACAGGAGTGGTGATTCTTCCCCTCTTAGGGTCTGTATTCTGCCCCCACTGTAGCCTGTGGCTTTGTTACAGGGCAGGGAGAGGAGCACCCCAGAACCCCCAAGCCTGCCTTTTCTGAATGGGTTCTGCCATCCACCGCATTAAGACAAACACATAAAACCTTTAATGGAAAGGAACTTTAATACAACTAGGGTACAATAAAGAAAGAACAA
>JAGFMF010011568.1:7959646-7986222 GCA_019455555.1 Galemys pyrenaicus
CCTCTCTGCAGAAATCTCCTTTTCCTCCTCAGCTCCACCCACTTAGGGCGGAACCAGGATTTTTGGAACTTCCCCTTTTCCTGGGACCACCCTGTTACAGTTTCCCTTGGAACTAGAAACCATCTGATTCTACCCCTGAAATAGTTTCTGCCCAGTTGCTACTCATCCCAGAATAAAGGCCAGGAATTAGCCCCTGTGCTCCTCAAAGCCTGGATACCTGCCCTTGACGTTGGTTCCAAGATCAGGACTCTCTTCAATCCATGAGTATCTTCCTCAGCTTCAATGACATTGTTTTCTCCCAATTCCACTGGTCCCTATTTATGTTGGAGAACTTTAATTCTGCCAAAATCTTAAATTTTCCACAATCAGAATGACTAAGAAAAATCAAGGATATTTAAAATGAAGGGTATGCAGAAATTCCAAGGACTCTATAAAAAAGAAGTTATACATCTGAATAAATACATACCCTATGTGCCTATAGGTGACCATCACATAAGATGCTCTTGATCAACCTAAATGGAATTATTTTAAGTAATGTATTTCCACATTATATATTCCACTGACTTTATCATGATGTTTTAAAAATCACAGATTCACTAATAATATGACCCATACATGGTCTTACAATGTAAATGGAAACTTTAATAAATAATAATTTTTTTATTTTATTAAAATGTTATCTGTAAAGAATCAGTCAACACATGAAAAACTATGTTAGATAGTTATAAAGAGGATGAAGGTAGTCCTGCTAAAGGCTGAATTCTCTAACAGGGAGTGCAGTTCAAACCTGTGTGTGTGTGACCATAGGTGTGTGCACACATGTATGTATACACACATATACATACATACTATAGTATAAATAACAAATCTCAATGGCTGGAAATCCTCAACTACAGATAACTGACAATAATAATAGAGAGCATTTGCACTTAAGGTAGTTCAAGTTCTCACCAAGCACTCACATCCCATAAATAATAGATATAGGTCATAAGGTTCACAAATAGAAAGGCTGAGAGTTGGTTATAATACAGAATGAGTGATTGAACTGAAATGAAAGTTAGAGATGAAAACTCAGTATCATGGTTCAGGATGTTGCTGGTGTTTCTAGATAATATATTTAACTCAAAGGAAATCATTATTTCAAATAAACCACAAAGGTGGTTGAAATTAACTAACTGTTTCATAAAACTCCCTTGGTTAACTAATTACTAATTCCAACAAAATTTCTATACTCTGACAACAATGAATTATCAACAATTATGCATTTAAACAGTTGAATTAATTAGCTAGAAATTGGCCACAAGGCTAAAAGACATTGCAAAATTATAACACCCAAATAAAATGTTCTTTGGATCCCTTTAAAAACCAACATTCCTTCACATTTTTTGTGTGACTTATTAACATTTTCAGGCAAAAATCACTATATGGATTGTGTCATGGTAGGCGGATTTTAATTAGAAGAAAATATCAATATAACTAATTAATGAAATGTGCCAAAGTAAAAAATCATTAATTGATTTTATTCTATTGGATTGTACTGACTTAATGCTCATTTGAAGAACCATTAATTCTCTTCACAGAGACGTTAGTAAGGGTATATATCTCAGTGATTATCTTAGTAAGGACATGATAAGACCAAAACCAAAATCAACTAGCTAAGACAAAGAAATGTGTGACTAAAAGTCTAGCAGTAGTCATAGTTTAAAACACCACTGGACTGAGGAGCTCAAGTAATATTGTTAGAAAACTGTATTGTCTACCATCTCTTCCTACATGTAAGTGATTTCAATGCCAAGAAGGTTTAGTTTCACAAAACCAGCCCCAAATTACTCTACTTACAAACTCTGGCAAAAAAGAGAGCCTCTTTTTCCTAATAGTGTTGGGATTGAGTCTCAGTGACAGCCTGTCCCCCGTCACACACCCAACCCCAAGCCTCTCATGTGCCCAAGGGGAGGCAGCCTTGGGATAGGCTAACCTGGATGACAAGCTCACCACTGAGCTGTAGAGACACTGAGGTGACATCCTGAGGTGAGAAGTGTGGCGTAGCAGTGCCCCAAATTAAATTGAGGTGTTCTCACCAGAAAAAGGGTAAAAGGACTTTAAGCAAGCAACAATGCTACATAGTCACAATTCTTATCTGTAAATGTTTAGTGTCACTATAACCATTAGAGTAATTATTTAACTCATATATTATTCAACCTAAAATTCTCTGCTTCAGCCCTGCCAATATTCCACATGGTTATTTTCATATATATAGTATTAACAAAGTAACCTATGCAGCTATAGTGAATAAAAATACATATATTTTTTCCATTTTTCTAGCTTTCATATTAAATAAAATGAAACATTAAAATAGTCATATGCAGGAAATGATGACTGAGTCAGACAGTCCTCAGCAACCAACAGATGATTAAGTCAGAAGACAGTGAACGATGGGGAAACTCCAGACCTAACTCTTTACAAAGTACCACCAGATATTTATTCCGTTTTAATTTTACTTTCTTTATTATACATATTCTCTAAGAAACACAGTGCTATAAAAATTTAGAAAATTAAAAGAAACTTCCATGTTATGATTTCAATCTGTCATAGCCAATCAATCCCAGATGAAATTTAGGACCTACTGTAAGTGATAGGATCTTTTAAATCCTGTACACACATGTCAGTACTTCACTGTGGAGGGGAGGTTTCTCTGTGCTGTTTCCATCTGTTATTCTCCCTCATGCTACTCAAGTTTATCTTTTCTTTGTACCACTTAACGTAATTTGTAAGCATATATATATATTTGAATATATATTTAACCCAGTATCCCTCATTAGATTATAAAAGCCTGAAAGTAGGTATTGTGTCTTGTCTTTAATAGTTCTTCACAACAGTTAGTGATAATTTTCAGAGCCAGATGTTAAAGTTGCAATATATAACTTGCTTTGATTTTTATTTCCTCCTCCTATCCTGAAACAAATTTATAGTCAAAAACTTATAGTCATACTAAGCTTCCAAAAGACCTCTGCTATTGCACTAAGTTAATTTTGCAATCCAAAGAATTCTTAGCCAACAGATATTCATTGAGCACCTACAAAGTAAAAGACTGTTCTTGATAGTAGGGATACCCTCACCACCCAGTGGGGAAAAAATAGGTATTAAATAAATATATAATATATCAGATGACACTAAATAAAGTAGGGCAAAGGAATTTGCAGTGTTGGGGTGAAAAGTGTGATTTACACTGGGTGAGCAGGAAAAGCGTCTAAAATAACATTTAAAAAGAACACAAAGGTAGTCAGGGAGATTATTGGAGGGAAAAAAAAAAACAACCAAGAAGGTGAAGAGTAAGCCCTGCAGTTCTTCTTTAAAGGTAGAACAACTGAATTAAAGAAAATAGCAAGTGCTAGGGTCCTGAGGTAGTAATATGCTACGACTGTCTGGATAACACAGGGACCAGTGTACATGAAGCAGAAAGAGCAGGGAGAGACCGGTAGGAGCTGAGGCCAGAAGGAAGCATTTTAAGGGCTTTAACTTAAAATGAAATGGAAGGTCATTGTGGAAAACAAACACTTCACTACTTGATGTGAACTTTTTCAAAGGAATATCCATTTTGCAAAAGATAAGCGACTAGAAAATTAGTATTGGATATATAGAGAAGCCACAAAACTATTCTAGACTGAAAGAATGGTTCCAGAACTAGAGCTACAAAAAGATGACAATGCAGAAAGCATGTTTTCAGGGCAGTGGATAGACCAGTATTTAAATGAGTGAATTTGGGTAGGGCATTGGAACATAAAGAGGTGAGACTGTGAATGAACTTGAATGCCAGGTTAGGTGCTCAACTCCATTGTATAAGAAATGAGAAGTCACTAAATACTTTCAGAAATCTACAGGTATCCACGTCAGCCTAGCACTCAGCAACGTTTTCACCACCCTGGGTCTACTTCCTTTCCCGCAAGTTACAAGTATTTGAAGATTCTGCCTAACATACTCCACCTATATAGTACTAACAGATTCCTTTTGTCATGATCCTAGTCAAAGGAACCTAAAACTACCTGTTAGCATTTATGACTATCATAAAAAAAAATAAGCATTTCTCACTAAATTGACATAATTTCAACTCAAGGTAAATATAAATATAGATGTAAAATATTGTATCTGAAAGGATTTTAACTTACAACAACTTTTGAGCCATTACCCCTTCCATTAGCACCCTTGAAAGAATGGGAACTACTGATCTAAGTTCTGTTCTGGGAATCTTCTGGATTTATAACTGGAAGGCTGATATGGCAGCATCTCCACATGGATTCAAATTCACTGTGTATTAAAAGTCTTGGCAATTTCCCAGTTCCTCACTCCATCTGTTGACATTATTGCAATACTGACCATCTGGTTACTACATTGGACTATCCCCCTTAGCCTCCTTTGGACTAGAATTAATGTTCCATCTATTAGCTGGTAGAAGTTTGTTATACAATGAGTAAAAACCTTTCTCCCTTCTTTAATTGTCTCTAGAAATTAGTGTTCACCTTCATGAGACATATAATTTCATGAGATCAGCTTCAAGCTTAGATTTTGAAATAAAAATTTCTTTAATATAACTGCCCCACAAGGGTGAAATTATACACACATGTTAGTCATCCATTCTTTCATTAACTCATTCATTCAATAAACATTTATTTAGTCGGAGGCAGAAAAGCCAAGCTTACCTCTCATCCCAGTCAGCTCAGAACAACTCTACTTACTTTGTATTATTATTGACATAATTTGAAAGTATTATTAGTAATTTCTTTTTTCAATCTCATAAGTATCCCAGTTTGGATAATATATGATCATCATACTATATAATGAGCACAGTATCTAAAAACATAGTGATTAATAAGGTATGGCTTTTAAAAAAAGCTGCAACTATGGTCTGGTTCTACCACTTAATGTCATATAACCTAAGGCAAGTCACTTAGTCTTTCTATGTACTATTTTACCCACCCATATTATGAGACTCACGATAAACCTACGTCATGGATTTATTGTGAAAATGAGAACTGTTCCATATAAAGACATATAAAAAGCACTGTCTAAGAGGTAGCTATTATTGTATAAAAACACATCCTGTACCTGATCTTACAGAGCCAGTGGTCTACAAACTCAAAATTTTATTAAGATGTTTCTTATTAACACAGATACTAAAACGCAACCATGCATTTAATAAATAGTTTATATTATAATATTATAAATAAAATGATAATTTGATAGAAACATACATACAAATAGGTCAGCCCAAATATAGAGGCTTGAAAAATTAACATAATGAAAAAACAATGATGACTCAAGGGTTTTAGTACAAGTGATAAAATCTCACCCTAAAATAGATTAAAAGATCAATGCTGAAACCAGATATAACTGGCATGCTGAAAATATTGGCACAATCAATCCCTAAGTCATTGAAACTCTAAAAGAAAGATGTATTATTTATATTTAATAAACTTGCATAAAGTTGGATCATTAGTGACTGAATCTGATAGACCTAACTTTTCTGTTTATTGGCATCTAATATTATAGATGACAAAGTAGAGCCCAAGGAAAGAGGGAGTGGTTTGTGCAGCAATGGTTTATGAGCTAAGGGCTGCCTTAAGCATAATTCAACATTTAGGAAGCATCCTACTTCTGAGAGAAACTGATGAGGCCCAGAGAATCCTCCTCAGTGAAGAGCACAGCGTTATTCTGTTCCTAGGAGGTAACATAACAATTATAGGCTTTAGCAAAAAGTTTATTCTACAGGTCTTTGAGTTTTGATCATTTTAAATTTCTTATTATGCTTGTGACTCATCAATACAAAGTGAATTTGGACCCTTTGCCTTACATAATTATATTCAATTGTCATATTTTTTATGCAAACATAAAATAACATGAGTTTTATATACCACTTAACTCAAATTTATCTTCCATTTCATTTGTACAGTAATTAAACTCTTAAACTCAGTAATAAAAGAAATGATAATGAACCTCTTCAGAAAATGTTAAAGAGTCCCTAAATGTACAATAACTCTTCTCCCTGTCTCGTTATTTTCCCATCATGTGTTTCTCTTGTAATTATTTCAGTGTTATTGAGTTCAGTGTGAAGAGGTTTATGCCTAGCAAAGGTGCTCACCAGTAATGTGCCTCCATCACGATAATAGATGGAGGGGTTTTCTTAGTCTCCCAGGAACTCCTATTGGATGTTTCAATTCTATAAATACTTGGCCTTGACATTTATGTTCTATCGTCTGAGATGCCCATGCCCTAAGTTTTCATCTCCATCTCTTAGTGACCGTCTGTGTTAGTACTTGCTATTCAGAAATGTTCCTCCATGCTCAAGTTCATTTCCTCTGAACAATTTATTTTTAACTATGTTCGGCAAAGTCCACCTCACCAACCTCCCTGTCAGTCAACACACTGAAGATATTAATCACAGTAAGGACATCTGTTCAGTGATGGGGTGAGAACTTTACCAAAATGAAAAGAGATGCCTCCCCTCACACTTACTTTATGTCATGTTTTACTCTAGTTTTCTGGACTGGATGCTTATGTACTGATTGATAGAAATAACAGAATCAGAATTCACTTTCTTCCTTGAGGCTATGACTGGGCAATTAAGCTGTCTTCATAAGAGAACCAATTTCTCCCAGAAATAATGGTAGAGAAGCTCTGAGCTGTGATATCAGGTTGCTAGGTTGTGAAAGAAGGATTTTTGACTTTTCAGCAAGAATAAAGTTGCAGCGACCTTAGGAACCAAGATAAAATCCCCCAGCACCATTAGTGCCACACAATAATTGGGATAGTTATGAACAGGGACAAAATTGGGACCCAGAAGTAGTTCCTAAAAGTGTTTCCATAACTAACTTCACATCTTGTATTTTTTAGCCACAGGCCTGAGTTTTACACATAATCACTAAACATCAGCTTGAAACATAGATAATCACGTGGTCCAAAAATGTATAATGGAGGCAGTGGTGATGATACCATACTTCTAGCACATAAGAAAAAGCACCACAGAAGCGAGCAGCCCAGAAGTGTGGCCTGGCCCAGTTTGGCAGAACATCATTTAGCAGCGGCTGCACTTGAGAACACTCTGTACTGCCTTCTGTTTCTGTTTCACTACATTAATTGTGTTAAAGAAATGCACTTGACACCTGTGCTGGGTAATCTCATTTAGCCCCAAAGGCTGCAAAGTACTAACGCCATTAATTGAGGCATTTCAAACTGAGCCAAACACTGCACTCCAGTAAGTGCAGCCGCCTTTCTGCATTAGCCATAATGGGACCTGCAGGAGTGTGGGTGTAAGCAGACTTATTGTGTCCCGCCCAGGCAATAAATTTGAGTAAATATGTGCTACTAGATTGCCTTTTGAATTCCAAGGCCTTTCCTTCTCAATCCTATTTCTCTGCTGTCTCCTGATTTTGGCTCTTTGACCAAGGGAAATTAAGAATGCAAACAAAAATTTTCAGCTGAAACACAGCTTAACAAAGAGCCAAAGTAAGTTTGAGCACCTGAAAATTTAACATGATGCCACTGTTCCTCTGAACTGTCCCTGACAGTGCTGTGTGTGAGCTGCCACAGAAAAGCTGTAGGCGCCTGGCCCCTGGCCAAGCAGACCACCTCCACAGCAGCAGGGTAGCCTGCCTGCAATCCCCAAAGCAGGACTCCACCCCAGGGGCTCTGAATACCAGGCTGGGGATCTTTTCAGTGCATCAGAGGAATTTCTGTAGAAAACCTACTCAAAATGAGAGCCATGAACAATCCAGGTGGGTCCTTTCTAGGACAGCATTGGAAGTACTATCAGTCTAGGGAATAAGGGGCCAGGATCTACCAGCACACTAACCAGAAATTTCACATAGCCTTTAGTTGCTATGGCTAACTGATACGTGTTGCACTGAAGAAAACAATCTAAAAGCATAGCTGTAGAGCATTTTGAAAAGTTTTGTTTTAATTTACTATTTTTTCAGCTTCATTTTGTTTCCTCAAGCTGCCCCTTAGATTTTTGTCTATTATTTATTTTTAAAAAGATTTATTATTTTTGCATATAAGAACTGGGGTACAGGCGATGAGAGGATTCACCAGAGGCAGAGTGGGGAGCACAACAGGCAGACTGACCAAGTGACACTGCTGAGGGGAGCAGCAGGCAAGGCAGGAGAGGTCTACTATGCCATGTGGGTCCTCTCCCTGGCCGGCAGTGGGTGTCAAACTTGTGCTGCAGTGGCTGTAGTATGATTCATAGTGCGGTGCTTAACTCATTGTGCCATGGGAGGGCCCAGATTTGTGTCTATTATTAAGAGAACCCTAAGACTCCAGTCTAATCCCTAACAGTCAGACAGATTTGTAGACTGAGAAAAACAGATTAGTAGACTGAGAAAGGGGATGTAGTTTTAGATTTGCAAATTGAGGAACACAAACTCAGATTTTAGCCCAAAATGTGTCCCTCTAGGATCTTTGTTTAAGGGATTTTAAAGGGCAGAAAAGGGGGAGAAGGGATAAGATTGTAGAAGCTGGTGATTAAGAACCAGAAATGGTTATAAGCTATAGTCCTTAGAGTTCACTAGCTTTTAATCAGGCTATGCTTGGTTGCTATGTGGAGAGAGGGGGGAAAAAATGTCTTTCTTGGTGAAGACCATGTTTAACTAGAAACCATTTCTTCCCAGTCAGTAAATCATTGTTTTAAGTTAAAAGTTCAGTAAAATAGAATCTCAACACAAGATGGAATTTCTTAGTCTGCTTCAAACATCCCTTTCCACACATTGCAGACCTCCCTCCCTCTGGAAAGTTTTCTGAACTAATGATTACATAGATTGAATTGAATTTTCTGAAATGAAGGATAATTGCTTCCTCCTAACTCTTTGTGGTATTCACTCTGTTATGAAATTCCCTATCGATACTCAGTGGACATGTATGGGTACAGGTGAGAGAGTTAGGAAAGGACTAAGACTGTCATCACACATGAGTACCCCTGGATCAATAAACTGTCCATAACCAAAGGAATTTGGATACATATCGTGCACACAGGAGATAACCCAAATTTAACATTGAGTTTAATTGCACTAGTGGGTTCATTGCCTCCACAAGTATGAGTTTTACTTTAAGAATAATGGCTACTATTTGCTCAGTATTTACTGATTTTATAGTATACACTATGTTAACACCTTGCAAACATCCTACCATTTGATTTGAGAAACAGTGCTCTGGAGGCTCTGGTCTAATCACTTGGGCAACTACAGGGTGTCTGTCAAAGGTTACCCAGGTGACTACAACATGTTAAAAGGGGTCCACAACAACAATTTTCTGCTGTCAATGACCATTAGATAGGCATTAAATTTGTATTTTTCACGCGTCTCAATGAGAATTTGACTAATGAAAAAGAAGGTTGGGATGGACATAGAATAAATGAAAAAAAAAGTGAAATTGGTGATTTGATTGGTGAGAGTAGAAAAGTCCACTGCAGGCTCCACCCTATAGCTAATCAAAAAATAATATAGCAGGAAAGGACTGGAACTTGCCCCAATTCTCACCTGTTTCCCTCAGAATTCAATGGATGTTGTTGTCCAATGATTAATTAACAGCATTCCCTATAGCGTAAATGCTTAACAGCAACATATTTAAAAAAGGAAACCAAAATACTTCAGTGAGGATTAAATGCTTCTTCCAAGACATTTGCAGCTAAAAATTCAGCTAACTACATTCTATAGAAAATTCCAGGTCAAGCGGGTGAGTACAGAATTTTCAGCAGTGCTCAAGACTAGAAGTATGATTCATTTGAAAGAAAAAAAAAAAACACTATCAAATCAGTGGACCATTATTGAACCAGGTTTGTGTTTGAGTGATTATAAGAGGAATATATTTTTCTTCCTCAGTCTCAGGAGGCCCAGGTGCTGAAACAATTGGCAGAGAAGAGGGAACACGAGCGAGAAGTTCTTCAGAAGGCTTTGGAGGAGAACAACAACTTCAGCAAAATGGCGGAGGAAAAGCTGATCCTGAAAATGGAACAAATTAAGGAAAACCGTGAGGCTAATCTAGCTGCTATTATTGAACGTCTACAGGAAAAGGTAATCACAACAGAGTCCTGAGCAGATGTGTACATTCATATGCAACACAGCTGGAGGGACTCTCAAATGCTCAGGCACCAGAGACCTAGTCAAAATTTGCTGCAGGTGCAGATGACAGCTAGCCCCAAGGGGGGGGGGGGGTGTCTCCCAGTGTAGCACTGACTTAGGGGAGCTGCAACTTGGTGGAGGAATGAAGACCCAAATTAAAGCTGTAATTTTGTTAATATTTCAGTGGTGAATGGATCCAGATAGGCTGATAAGTGCTTCTCAAATGTTTAAAAGACCTCTGTACATATCCTGTGAGCCACTTTATTGGAAAGATAAATTGGAAAATTCAGTTAACCGCATTTCCCAACAAACCACATTCTATCAAAAATGCCAAGCCATGCAAATGAGTGCAGAATTGTAAGCAGTGCCTAAGACTAGAAGTATGATTCATTTGAAAAGAACACTCTCAAAGTAGTGGATCATTTTTGCACTAGGTTTGTGTTTGGTTGATTTTAGAATGGATATGTTTTCTTATACAAATATAATAATAAATAAAATAATAAAATCTATTTCATTTAATAAATACGTAAATAGCATGTAATATGGACTATATGAGTATTAAGTTAGCAAAGCATATTTGTCAGAAAAGAACAAAACATTTATGAATAGTAAGAAGCTCTTTCTCTCCCAGTAGGAGAATCTCATGGAGACTAGGGTCGAGTAACTCTGCTTGGAAGGGAGTAGGTGATGATCACTTCCTTAACTTCTGATATTCAAGCGCCTTTCTTCTCCCCGGCCTAAGCATATACTCATTCCTATCAGTCAGTGCTGGAAATGAAAAATGTCTTCTCTTTCTCCTCTTTCCCTTTAATGGGCTTATGTTATCTATCCACCACCATCACCATGGCTATTACCAAAAAAATACTTCCTTTGAAAATGCACGGTATAACTAAGAGTAATCTAGCTTTGTCCATCTCCAGAAATCAGAATGAGCCTTAAGAAATGGAAAGTTTGAGAAATTATGCCTCAGTCCTTTTCTGAGCAGTCACCCTTCCCACCAGTACTGAGTGCTGGACCATGTTCAGAGAGTACAGTAAGAGATACAGAGAGAAGTAGGCCCATCCCTGTCACCACAGCACTGGGAGTTAAGACAAGATCAGCCCCCTGTTCTGTGAGTATTCCTTAAGAAGCTTCTTGTTTTCTACTAGAAATGGCCCATCTCCTCTAAGGATTAGAGAGCCCTGTCATGAAGTTCTGATGACTTTTTGTTTTACTCCCATTTACTCCCATCATAGATGCTTATAATTTCATGGAGATTTTCATGAGCATCTGTGCTCTCAGGGGATTTGTGAGAACATTGTTAGGGAAGGGTGTGTGGGCTTTTATTCAAACAGTTAATAATGGTGCTCTCAGAAGTGGTAACCAATGTAGGAGCCAAAATAAACACTGGATGCCTTGGTCAAAAACTTAAAGTTGAGAATTAGTGTATTTATATAATTGAATGTTCCCATGCCCAGAACTGCCATTGCATTTTATCTAATATTTTCAGGTCAGGATTTGGAGAAAAGCAATAGAATTCAGCCCTCAGCCAGTGACATATAGCTGTACCAGAGCAACTGCTTTGCTGAGATGCAGGTCAGCAAAGTTCCACGTGTTAAAATTTGCTTCCTTGATCTTGAACCAGCCAGTCTTCCTCCATTTGCCCTCTAACTTTTCTTCACAATGAAGGAAATCCCTGCTGACAGGAACTGGTACCAGAGACAGCAGTGGAAAAACTATGTGTTTTATTCCAGATAATTGTGATTTGACTCTCATCTAACATGCAAGGCCCTGAAAAAAACAAGTGGAGCTGCTAGGAATGAGAATCATGTTGATCTTATCCCAGGAATCTCAATCAGATCTTTAGCATCCAGTGCAAAACTTACATCACTGATTGGCAATCCAGAAGCTTTTCGAGATTACTGTTTTTGAAATTACATATACACAGACATACAGTCTATTTCTAGTTTTCAATTACAAAATCATTCATAAAGTTTGCATTTTTAACCAGTATTACAAAAGTGTTGGATTTTAATAGGCACTTTATCTTTTTAGCGTGTTTTTATCTTCATCCATCCCCTCTCTAGCTCCTTTTTGCACTCTCCCTCACTTTTACCCATATCTATTCCCTTCCTCCCATACATATATACCTACATAATGCATATAATTTGTCTTGGAAGTAGTCAACCTTTGGAATGTTTAAAATGTTTGACATTGAGCTGCAGAATTTCTAGGGCTGGAGCCTAGGCAT
Organism: Galemys pyrenaicus; assembly: GCA_019455555.1. Taxonomy (NCBI): domain Eukaryota; kingdom Metazoa; phylum Chordata; class Mammalia; order Eulipotyphla; family Talpidae; genus Galemys; species Galemys pyrenaicus. The sequence continues at coordinate 7,971,983 of JAGFMF010011568.1, forward strand.
CCAAACTTTTTAAAACGCTCCTCATGATTCTATTATGTAGCCCAATTGAAGATCCAGTGGTTCATAGTCTACTCTTACTTAAACCTTAGCTGATGGTATGTTATTCCAGACTGAATGATGTAGACCAGAACAATTTTAGTGCATTTCCCCCAGTGAAATAGCTTTTCAAATCTAATAGGATTTTTGGGCAGTATCAGCCAGAATCTATTGTCTTATCAATAAAGTGGAGATAATTATTAAGAAATAGCAAATTCATTTCCATTTAATGAATTTTAAATATATCATAAATACTATATAAAATTTTACACGTAGGATGGAGTTTGAAGGGATTATGTTCAGTGAAATAAGTCAGAAGAAAAAAAACGGATGGTCTCACTTATAGGAGGACTATAGGGGATCAAGAAAAAAAATAATTATTATAACATCAACAACGACAAATCACAATTAAACAAAACAAAAATAAACAGACAACTCCAAATCAGAGACATTATGAAGGGAAGAGGGGGGGATTGAGATCAAGGCAGGGACAGGAAAAGCACAAGGAACTTTGGTGATGCTGCACAAAATTGGTGGTGGAAATTCTAAGGGAACTACACCAAGAAAAGAAAGCAAACACTGTAAGAAAAATTAATTAATTACACAGATTAAAAAACTTTCTTACATGTGTATGTGTTTACATGTATATTTTCTATGTGTACTAAAGCTACTTTTTTTTCCCTAAAATAAGACAAAGCACATTTCTTTTTACAATGACTGATATCTAACCCTTTGTTTGAATAAAATTAGAAATTTAAGAGGATCAGATCAATAATGATAGTAATACTTAAAATGCATAAAACTGCCAATATAACATAGGATGGTCTAGGATCTACCACATCCAAAGATAATTACTACCTGAAATGACTATTAGTGAGTTAATCATTCAGTGAACATTTACTGAGTCCCAACTATATGTTTAAAAACCTGGGAAAAGTTGGTAATGTCATTGCCAATCACCTCTTTTTCCATCTATTACCCAAACTTGTCTTTCCAGTCTCTTCCAGTGCAGACAGTAGAAAATCCTGCAATAAATAACAGCCATAAAACTTAACGAGATAATGTCATGTGGGCCGATAGGACAGTAAATATGAAAACACTGAAGAATATCAGTAAAAATAAATCCACATTAAAAAAAACACACTAAGTGCCTTCACTGGACTTAACAATTAACCAAGAGATGTGATACCATTCCACACATTTTCATAGCAATCTGCCTACCATCTAGCACTTGGTACCTCCCTCTCCAATGAGAGAACTGAGTTTTTGAAGAGACCTATCCTCTCAGAGTGCCCATGATGCTGTCTTTGATGCCATTCACTGATAAATCTCCAGAAAACTCTCGGAGCTCCAACAATGTAAGTGTAAAAGCTTAACTAAAACTGAAGATTTAAGGCAAAAGCATTCCCAGCTGCACTTTAGAATCTACTGGAAAACACTTTAAAATAAAAGAATCTGATTTAATTGTCTGGGGTGGAACCCATAAATCAGTATTGTTTTTACAGCTTACCAGTAGGTGTTAATATTTAGCTGAGAACCACTGAGCTAAAAGACTTCTTAAATATGCTCCTTTATGTTTTCATAAATTAAATTTAAATATTTTCTATCTTTGTTCAACAAAAATTTTTTTCTTTCTTCAAAGAAAAATAAATGCTATGCTCTTTTTAAAAATTCACTTTCAGTTTCCCTAAGATCTCATCTCACCACTCCAGCCTAGTGTATAGAAATTATATATAAAAGAATCAAACGTGTAAAAGGGCGTGGAAATGCCACAAAGACCTGCATTGACTGATCTATTTATGTCACTCAAATTGATTGACACAAATAGACATACCCAGGACTCACAATTGTAGTCTGTAGATTGTGAGTGACACTGGTAAAGCAACACCTATTAAAGAGACACTTTCTTCCTCCCCCAACATGTCCTCCTCCCTCCCCAACACATTCAGCAGCATCTTGCAGAAAATGTACCACCTGTCTCTTTAGGATCCCTGATAGCAGCTGACAAGTTAACAGACATTTTCTTACCAGGCTCAACTAGGAACAACAGTGAGTAGTTAATTTTGAAAAATCAGCTAAAGTAGGTATAATCACCTTAACAATAATACATCATATACATTTAGCATCAAATATTTAAATATACACTATATTTAATATAGTTATATTTATATTATAGTTATATTTATAGTAAATATAAATATTTAATATTTAATACACTATATATTCAGATATAAGCCAGGACCTTTTGAGAAATTAGTTAATTCGGCCTGCCTCTTTTTTTTTTTTGCATTATTCATACCTATATCACATAAGCACTGATTTCAGTTTTATTTTTTTAATTGAGTACTAAAGAGGTCTGTAAAATAATTGAGGTATAGAAATTTTACAAAATTTCCTAGCTTTACAACATTTTCTGAGCTTTTTATGAGTCTCATACACTGTCAAAATACTATCTTTACACTCCTGCATATTGATGGGAGGAATAGGGTAAATTGCAGAGAACATTTTAAGTTTAGAACTGCTTCAGTCTGTCCAGCCTGGTGTGGGTGACAGTGCCTGGCAAATATTAGACGCTCACTATATAAATCATTATCCTGGAAGAATGGCTTTAACTTTGTGATGAGCTTTTTCTGAGTATCAAAACTGCCTTAATAAGCTGGACGCTTGAGATAATTTTCTGACAATGGCAGACAACAAGCTGACAAGAAAAACAAACTAATGTTGAAAATGACATACTTCCTGCGTGTCCACCTTGACTCTCCCATATCATGGTACAAATTCACATTGCAGTTTCATGAGTATACATTTGATGACTTGAATGTAACATTTTCAAAATAGCAGATTTATCAAAATATTTAAAAAATAATATTTTTCCTAGAAACTCAGAATTTATTTTAATTTCCTTTTTATGTTTTATCATAGATTATATTTTCCACATTACATATGGAAAAAATCCATTTCTTCATAACTGATTTTGAGTTTGATAAAAAGTTTTATTCCAATAACCTAGTAATTACGATGTTTCCTGTAATATTATAAATTTGAGTTTATATGAATCTTTAGACTTCAGCTCTGATTTTTTTCGTGGCAGTCTGGGTTTTTCCTCAATTTTCATCAGAGCTCAGCTCTCACTAATTAGTTTTTTCAGCCTATGAAAAGAATTTGAGGCATCTTTTTCCTTATAATAACAGAATAGAAAAAAGAATCAGCTGCATCTATGCTAATCTCCTTGTGACATTTCCAAACCGGATATGATTTCTCTATACATGCCTTTTTTTATTTCTCTTCATGGCTTTCGAACATACACAAAAAGCTCATTTAAACCAATTAAATAAAATTGCTTTCATACTCTTTCTCTAGAGACTACTTCCTGCTTATTCCAATTCTGTGTCTTTGAAGGAATTGTAGAGTGGCTTATGCCTTTTTCTCCCAGAATCTGCATTTGAAAAGACACATTTTCTCACACAATTGTACTATCTTCTAACTACTATTCCCTGTAACTTTCTCACACAAACATATAGCCATGGTTTGAGGACTGGCTGTAGACCCAGAGTCCCTGGGTTTGAGTCCTGACTTATACTTGTAACTTACGTGATCTTGGGTTCTCTGTGCCTCATAAAATGGGGAGGTAATGGCCTCTACCATAGGATTTTTGTGTTGAACTAAAATTAATACAGGTAATATCTATATTTCTATAGCTCTGGTATATATCAAGTGCCTCATAATGTTCAGTATAATAAGGCACCCTATGAGCAGAAGCTCCTTGAGATTAATAATATGATAAGATCTGCTGTATGGTTGGTCAAGGTCATAAACCTAAACGAAAGGAATCTACAAAGTCACAAGAAATGTCTGGAGCTATGGGGGGAAAATAATGATATAAATAATATTCTAAGTAGAAAACTAAATAATATTAATGGTAATTAGCATTTTTAAATTTCAATTTAACAAACGCTTATTTAGCATATTCAGCACTTATTTAGCATATCAAGATAGTATACTTACAATCATTCAATGCAGAACTCCATACTATAAAATACTGGATCCACTTTTCCTCCTTCAGTTCCCCCTTCAGAAAACTCCATTCCCAAACAAAATTTAGTGCCTCATGTAAATAAACATACACCAATCTCATATTATGTGCAAAACACTCTGTTGTACCCTACAAGTGGGACAGAAATAAACAAGACAGACCTTCGGTGAACTTAAATGGAAGCATCCACTTAAACAGCAGAAGAGATAAGAATAGAAGTGCCCACAGTACATTCGAATCAAATGACTGCACATAAAAGAATTGGTTTATGCAGGTGTTCAAATGGAAAATGACATTACTTTTAGTTTGCAGTCTCATGAAAATCATTATGGAGAAAGAGACAAATACTAGGGGACTAAGTTTATGAGAGTAAGTTGCCTCTATTGACCAAGTGGAGACAGAAGACCAGGAATCGCACGCACTGAAGACTACATGAAAAGACAGTTTGTTAAACTGACATATCAAGTATGTGTAGGACATGGGTGGAAGGTAAAACTGGGAAGGTAAACATTTGGTTTCCAGTTTGGAAAAACCTTGACTAATAAGAGTTGAGGAAGCATGAAAAAAAGTCTTCCTGAATTAATCCTCCCAGTATCCAGCAGCAATTATAATGAAAAAATTGAGGAAAAGGATAAAATACCATTCAAAATGATAGCACAAACAACAACAGGATATTTTCTTGCTATTCCCTAGATTAAGCAATCGTCGCTCAAGATTCTTTTAAACAGAAATATTCTTGCAATCAAATATAGTGTTAATTTTCCAAGACACTTTAAATCTTGTAAGAGCCATAACTTGACATTAATGGTTCCATGTTTTCCTTTTGTATGAAATGAGAAAAATTCCTAAAGGTAGACCGAACAGAGTCACTTCCAGTCCAATGCATGGTATACAAGGGGTAGGCAAGTGCTCTGGTTCTCTAGGGACCAGAGGACATTGATATTTCTCTGTGACATTTCTCCCTGCTTTGGTTTCTCCTAGGAGAGGCATGCCGCAGAGGTGCGCAGGAACAAGGAGCTCCAGGTTGAACTGTCTGGCTGAAGCAACAGGAGGGTATGGCACGCCCCACTAGTAAATCCCCCTGCCTATATTATAACGGATCATGCGATATCAGTATGGGAAATGTATGACATGGTTTAAAAAGAACTCATTATAAAAAAAAACAAAAAAAAAACAGAATCAAAAATTAAAAAAAAAATCAATGCGGTCTCTTTGCAGAATGTTTTGCTTGATGTTTAAAAAATACCTTGGATCTTATTTTGTAAATACTTACATTTTTGTTAAAAAATACAAGTATTGCATTATGCAAGTTATTTCATAATCTTACATGTCCTGTAACAGGCTTTTGATGTTGTGTCTTTCCACTCAAATGAATTTGCTAGGTCTGTTCTTTTTGAAGCTCCCCATGTCTAACTCCATTCCCTGCCCTTTTCATTCCAACAGAAAAATGAGGTCAGTAGACAGTCCATGGTGCTAGAAACCCACCATTGCCTAATGACCTGGACGGCTTTGTAATCTCTGAACTTGATTTAGACCATACCTAGATCACAGGTATTGACGCCACACGAACCTCAACATTTGTTCGCTCATAATCTACTAACTGCCTAAAAACTACAAAACCAGGCTAAGAAAAACCACCAACCCTAGCATTTCCTTCTGCTTCTACTGGATTATGTGCTACAAATGTGTTTGGCTTTAGAAAGGGATGGATGAGAAGACAGATCTGAGATCAATCTGGGTAGAAGCAAAAAGTTGAACCTTTTAAAATGCTGAACACAGATCCAAATCCAAATGGTTCAAGCAGCTGTGAAAGCGCTTTTCATGAAGTGGGCTTAATTCTCTAGTTTAAGTTCTTTTGATGGAATGAATTAATTAATGTGTTGGGTGGCTTATTTGTGGATGCCATGATTGATGATGTTCATTTTAAGCTCTTACCTATAGTACAAGTACATGATGCTACTGAATACTTTTCCACTTGGAAACTGTGAGCTGGTTGTGCATTAAAACATACACGCTAACAAAATCCAAACACTGCGGACTTTCACTCAAGCTGGTCTTTCTTCCCCAGTGTGAGGCAATCCTGCCTATTAAAAAAAAAAACAAACTACTCCATCTGTGAGGGCTGACACAGTTCAGGGGGCTAGGCAGGGCATTTGTGCCAACTAAGAGAATCACCAGATACCCACCGTAAGTACCTATCGCAGTTTTGAAGTCGTTTCTCCCCCAACTCCCAACTCCTGAAGGTTGCTGCCTGCATATTTACTCTTCATTAGTGCTATTTTCCTGTATGTCATTGTGAGCAAGCTGTGATTAATAAAGAATTGGAGTTCTGTGAACTAATAAAGATTTGGTCTGTTCTCTTGCCCCGTCATGAACTCCAGAGTTCAGATTTGAAAAGTGTGGCCCTTGGATTAGACAGTCTCATAAGCAAAGGAATTAGAGTTTGAAAGAAACCAGCATCCTGCTGATTCACTTCCCTTTGGGAGCTGCAGGCGGTGTATCTTTTCTCTCTCCCTGACAGACCACCTCGGCAGGAGAGGTCCTCAATCTGTTCCCCTTAAAAACAGTCAGGACCGAAGGGGGTACCACAGGTTCAGACCAACAACTCTGAGAAGAGACACCCTTTCAAAGCACATGGAAGGTTCCTGGCACCAGTTCATGTTCTCCCGTGTGGCCACGGGGCGCCTTCCCAGCCTGCTAAGATGTGATTTTCCTGCCGTGCTGCCGAATCTCACACTGCCAATAAATGCACACATGGACACAGCAGGGTCCTGTCAATGACCCAGATGGATCCTGCAGGACCAAAGGAACCATGTCCAATTTTAGCAGAAAACCATAAATAATTGAAGCCACACAGATTTATGAATAAGTAAACTGGGCGATAGTCCATAGGAGCACTAACGAGCCAAGCTGAGGGTTGCCACCACCTGGTCTCTATCTTGAATATCCCTTAATTATGGAACTCTAACACTGCCACAATCGATACACATGCTGAACAAGGCGAGCTCCATGTTCCTCCTTTAGAAAGTCAATCAGAGCTTCTGGCTAGTACAAAAATAAGCCCATTTTCACACTGACTTTTATATGAGTTAGTTCAGAAAACATCGTATTAAGGGTTTCCATTGGGCCAGACGCTGTGATTAAGCCCTGAATATGTGAAAATGAAAAACTATGAGAAGCACACAGTCTGGTGGCTTATTTTAATCTGGAACAAGCAACAGGATATTTGGGTCAGTCCTTGCAGCACAATTAGGGGAAACACATGATTTCTCTGAAACTTTCTAAAATATCAGAAAATGTTGACACATCTCTGATATACTTTGTGACCCCTGAAAGGAACTGCCAACTGGTTCAACTGCCCTAACTACCCCAAAGACAAAGAAAAGGATACATGATTTTGCTCCAGGTCTCAAAACCTACCATCTTGACTTCTCTCCTGATTAGTAGCTCATTAGCAGACTGTCCTCAAGCCTGTGAGGAAGGTTATATCTATGAAACTTCCTTAAACCAAGGCTTTTCAAATTTTGGCATGCTACACAGTCTTTGAGAGGGTCTGTTAAAAACACACCACTGAGTTTCTGATTCCTGAGGTGTTGGGGGAGCCTGAAAACATGCACTGCTACCGTGTTTTCAGGTGACCCCAATGCTGCTTGTCTGCAGCCTCACTGAGAAGCCCCGCCACAAAGAAACTGATACAGCATATGGTAGTGCTCACACCAAGGGCATGAAATTGACACATGTTTCATTGGGGTGAAATGTGAAAAGAAACTCATTCAGTGGTATACATAAAAGTGGGAGTGGCACACAAAGGAATCCTTGAAGAAAATTAACTACATCTTGCAGGACAATAAAGCAAAAGAAAGAAAGCACCTACAAGCTGGAGTAGAGCTAAGACTTAAGAGACAGGTAAAGTCAGGACTTAGTATCTCTCACATATATTATTATCACACAACATATTATTTCAGCAGGGTTTAAAACATCTGAAGTTGCCCCTGACCCTTTAAGAAATAAGCTAAGATCTATTTGCATGGGCCATGTCATTTGTGGATTATCCATAATGTGTTAGTCTGCTTACTCTTACTGGTATTTTTGAGAGTCCTGGTTTCCTCAAGACTATGTTTAAGTTGTCTATATGAAAATGTTCTGCGAAGAAGACTCACGTGATCTATTAGTTTGAAGATTCACCTTCCTCTCCTATCTTTTCTACAGTCAAAAATGTATGGAACCACTGAGGGTTGACACATGCTCTTTTCTTCTCTGGAGGCAGCACCAGCCTTTAAACAGTCAGAGTAGAAAACAAAGGTAAAAAATGTATTTAGAGCTATACTTGGCCACTTCCACCCCCTGCCCAACTCCGCTCTCGGCCTCTCCTGCTGAGGGAGAGAATGAAAAGGGGGATACCATGACACCCTTAACTTTAGCAACCAAATAATCAAGCAACTCTTTCATTCCCCAGTCCTAGACAAGAAATCACCCTTGACTTCTAAATAGGCAGTTTGCTTGAAAAACATTGCTAAGACACAGAGCCCAAAGTGAAATTAAGACCCCCAAGCTCTCCCAAATTTCCTCAGAGTCATCTTGGATCCCTCACTATTTCCCACTGTTTACTTCTCACTTATTTTGTTTTTAAGATTCCATGGTGCATGGAATAATAAAGGCTTTGAAAACTAAAGGTTTTACATTTGCAGAACTTTCCCAGCCTGCACTCCTGTGATCTATCCTGAAAACACATCACAGGAGAGCCCCTGTGACATGCAAAATAATGACACATGAGCAAACCTAAATGCAGTCTAAGGTCTGAAGCCACACCCAGCTGACCTAGTACCTGAAACAGAAAAGAAGATAGAAAAAAAATCAAATATTTATTGTCATGAGTCACCAAGTTTTGAACTGGTTTGGAACACAGCATTATTATGAGATTATTCGTGTAGTGTCAAAGGATTGCTGAGAAGACTTACTGAGCTAACATAAATCGCATAGCATCTTCACATAACTATTCAATAATTATTAATCATTAACATATATCACACTATTATAATTTATGTTTGCATAGCTGTTTTTCTCAGTTAGATATGAGCTCCTCTAAGGCAGAGTCCCTAATTTATTGTTGAACCCTTAATATTTAGCAAGTATTCTTCACAAACACAAACACACACAATTTTGTGAGTTAATGAATGAATGCACAAATTGAATTGATAAATTCCAATCAGAAAATATTTAGTGTAATGCTTGGCATACGTGGGTACTTAAATATTAGTTCCCATCTTTCTTTCCTCTGGAGACTGATAGTGTCTGCATTTGAGCTCAAATTAAGCTTTATGCCAATCAACAGAACATATAGGTGATCAGAAAAATAAATTTTTGTGAGAAATGAAGAACTTTCTAACATTTAAGCAGAGAGAAAAACAGATAAAATCCCTTGGGGGAAGTTGCTTTACTAGGAAATTTAATGCCAACATTTTTGACTATGTACCATCAAGTCAATACCAGTCCCAACATCTCCAGCCACCTGAGCTGCTGGCCCTACTTGCCGGGTCTGTTAGGTAAGACAGCAGCTCGTCCAGGCCACTGAGGCCAGGAACTCTCATTTGTCCCTGAGGAAATGGCGTCTAACTGAACTGAATTATCTTCAGCAATGGGAAAGTAAAACATCAACATACTCCTCAGGGTTTGGTACCAAATCCCTGGCCTCTTTGTGCTAAAAACTTCAAGCTCATTGTCTCCTGTAAAACAAATCTGTAAACAATGTCTTCCCCAATGGAAACCCCTCTCTCCCAAGGACATGGCTTCCTCTGCAGGCTTCCTGAGGAGATGTATAACACCTACTCTTTCTTCCTTAGCTTTATTGAGATATGATTACATGTAAGTTTAAGGTATATGATATCATTTCATACATATATCTATATAATTAAATACCACAATAAGATGAACCAACATCTCTATCCCTCACATAATACCTTCTTATATCTATGTGGTCACAGTGTTTCCTTTCTATTCTATTAACAATTTTAAAGTGATCTTCAGAACTTACTCATCTTATAGCTAGAAGTTTGGCCCTTTGGACCACATCATCCATTTCCCCCTCTGGCAACCACCAAACTGATTTATACTTCTATGAATTTCAGTATTTTTAGATTCCACATATAAGTGAGATCACACAGTATTTGTCTTTCTTTGTATGACTCCTTTCATTTAGCATAATGGCCAAAAGATTAACCCTCATGGATGAAAATGGCAGGATTTTCTTCTTTTTATGACAATAATATTTCTCTTTGTGTGTACATGTGTGTGTGTGTGTGTGTGTGTGAAAGAGAACATCTTTCCTATCCACTTATCTGTCAATGGACACTTAACATTTCTTGGTTATTGTAAATCATGCTGTAATGGGCATAGATTGCAGGTATCTTTAAAGAATAGTGATTTGGTTTCCCTCAGTAAATACACAGAAGTGGAGTTGCTGTATCATATGATAGTTTTATTTTTAAGGAAACACCACACTGTTTTCTATAGTGGCCATAGTGACCCCACCAATTTATATTTCCACCAAAAGCACATAGGGATCCCCTTCTCCCCACTATCTTGCCAATACTAGTTTGACACGTAACTTTTTTTATAATAGCATTTGGTTAAAATTCCCACTCCTGAATCTCATGTCACCAGAATATTCTACATCTCCTCTATGTCCATGACCAACCTGCAAACCACATTTCCTCATCTCTATGAATTTTAGTTTCTCAATGTGTCTTACTCTCTTCAATTTTATTGTTTTCCTAATAATTAGCCATTTCAATATCCACATAGATGAAGCTTCCACATTCTGTTCTAGGTTTTGACCTCCCTCCTCTAGATATCTAGCTGCTTTTCTTTTCTCAGTCACTCAGTCTTCAACATTTATCATTGCCAGCATTACAATCTCTCCATTATCACTAACAATTCCATGCACCATTTAAGCACCTTTCATCATTACCCTTAGTCCTTCTAGCAACATTCCTTTGGTAACTTGCCTCTCATCTTTCAGACACATGGGCACCCAACCAGGAGGTACATAATATGTCCCTTTCCCTCTTCAGTTCTCACTTCTAGCTTTGTCTGCTTCTTTTCCATAGGAAGTCACTGAAATCTCTCTTATAGGTCCCAAAAATTCCCTCTCTTAAAGTGCTGTTCTCAGTTGGCCAAACCTATAACCTAGAAAATTAACTCTCCAGTTAGTCCACACTACAGATGTACAGATCAATAGAGCTGTAGAAATCAGACAGCAATTCTAACTGATCTTCCCTCAAATTCCTGAGCATGAATTTCAAGTGGTACCTTAGTTTTTCTTAGCAATCATACTTCATTTCTCCAGTTATATTCTTAGACTCACTTAAAACTCCTCAAATTTTCAACACCTCCTTCTTTGTCCTCACACTCAGCTTCCTACTTCCCTGAACAAATGAAGTAATTAGAAGGCAATTTCCATAGACTCACACCAACACATCTATCTACCACACTCATGTTCTGCCTTGCTGTCTGTTATTAAAGATGAGTTACCCAAAGCTAGTCTTTCCATTTAAGTACCAGATCCCATACACTCTCACCAATGTATATATACAATTCTAGGAATTCTCTCCAGTCTCATTTTATCATTTATGTTATCTTTCTCCATTGACAGCATAAAACATACTATTATTTCTTTCATCTTGAAAGATTTTTCTATTTCATTTGTTCCACCAACTCTTAACATACTTTTCTGCTCCACTTTCAGCAAAAATTCTAAAACATTTCTGCACTCATTATCATTTCTTTTCTCTCATGAATCCTATCAATGAGACTTAGCCACATATCTGTGTTATTTTTGTCAGCTTACCAATGGTGTCTAAGGTACTAGATCTAATGGGAAATCCTTAGTTTTCATCTTATTTATCATTTGCTATAACTATGATTCTTCCAAGATGTAGCTCTTCACTTGGCTTTCACTATCCCAAGCTTTCTTGACTTTCTTCTCATTGTTACTGCTTCTCTATCTTTGTTGAGTACCCTTCTTCTGCCTAACACTTGAAAGTTAGAGTGCCTTAGGGATCAGTCCTTGGACTTCTTTTCTCTATCTACTCTTACTTTTACTTCCACAGTGGTCTATCTCAACCTCATAGTTTAAACATTGTCTGTATGCTAACTGCTCCTAAACTTTTATTGTAGATAAGTCCCAGTCTCATATAGCCAACTGACTGCTCAACATCTCCATTTTTTTTATTTGTCTAATTGATATTTCAACTGAACATGGTTGATAAAAAAACTCCCAATGTTCTTTCCTAATCCTGCTTCCCCAAATTGTCCATTTGTCCATCCAAAAACCTTATAGTCATCTCTGATTCACTTTCCTCTAATGGCATACAAGCAAACATCAGAAAATTCTGCTGACTCTATTCTTAAAATCTACATACCTATATATACTATCTTTGTATAATCTACCACCATCTCTTGTATGGATTATTGAGAGTATTTTCTGGACCACAGCAAAAGTATCCTCTGACTTTAATTCTTGCAGAATTTCCAAAGTTCTGGTAACCATATAATTCCCTTAAAATTCTTTCCATTTGCCGTAACTAGAATTGTTTCACACTGAATTTTGACTAGTAGTGGCATTTTAAGGTAATACCAATTTTGAACTTAAAAAATATTATCATGCATAAGCAGAAACTCTCTAGAGTTTAAATTCAATCAAAATTCTTCTCAAGACTCTTATCAGGCTCTTTCCACACTCTCTTCACATTAAATAATTCAGTAAATTTAAGAACACATAGAAATAATAAATGAATACAATAAGCAGCAGGTAGAAAATCAATACACAAAAATCAGTTGCATTTCTATATACAAACAATGTAAAAGAAAGAAATTTCAAAAGAAAATCTTAGTTACAATTATACCAAAAGAATGAAATACCTGAGAGTAACAGGTATTTACAAAAAGGGTGAAAGACCTACACACTGAAAATTACAAGACATTACTAAAAGAAGTAAAAGAAGACATGTAAAAAATGGATTGAAAGAATAAACATTGTTAAAATGGCCATTTAATACACCAATGTAATACTATCAAAATCCCAGCAACTTTTTTCAAGAAAACAAATAATTATAAAATTTGTATGGAACCACAAAAGACCCAACCTAGCTCATGTGATATGAAGTGTTAAGTTGAACAGAGTGCAACAAAGAGTTGAAGCATGGCTTACAGCTATAAACAAGTCAAAGGAAGTTTTGTTTAGAGACATGGGCCAGCTCCTAGGAGCAACGATGCAAGGGTTAAAGAAACAGGCTAGCTCCTACCAGCGGCAAGCAGGCATGAAGAGATTTATGCAAGGACAGAGAAAACACAAAAACATGGGAGAGGTCCTGAATATTTTGCAGCTAGTGAAAACAACCTTGGGGTTTTTATAGTTATGTTCATGTTTTGGGTCTAGGGGATAAGCCATGGTGATCATGCAGTTTCTTGACTGGTCAACCTTGGCCAGTGTCCTAACATAGGTTAAGCAGTTATAGGGTCACGGGCTTTTTATTATCATTGACTTTTCTCCAGTGTTATGTCTCACAGAGTCCCAGTCCCTACCCCTCCTGTTATGTCTCCTAGGACATAATCCTGTCTTTCTGTCACAGGTAGAATATTTGATCTTCTGTTTAGTCCTCTAAAGTAAACTTGATAGAAGTAAAATATGAAAATTTCGAGTAAAATATTATTTGTAAAATAATTCAAAGCAAAAATGATGACGGATTGAACCAGAGAAGTAAACATAGACATGTAGGCATGTCTAGAGTGTGTTCTGAGTATCAGGAAGCATTTTTACCAAGGAGGAATGCCACTCGGGTATATGGATTGCAGTTGTAAAAGAAAGTTTTAAAATGTGAAGGTTCTGGAGGGGACCAGAAAGATAAAGGGACAGAGGACCGTGAACAGGTGCTCTAGAGGTAAGGCTCTCAAGGCCGGTACATGGCCCCAGTTCTAAAGGGTGTTTGTGCCTCTAGGGAGGCTCCCAGGAAGAAGAATGCAATTGTCAGGTTTTGAAAAGAGGGCCCCATTGCAGCCTCTAAAGAAGTTTCTGGTTTTCTTTTTTTTTTTTTTAAAGATTTATTTATTTATGCATACAAGCACTGGGGTACAGGCCAGAGGTGTGGGGGGGTGAGAGGATTCACCACAGAGA
>JAGFMF010011568.1:7986306-8025892 GCA_019455555.1 Galemys pyrenaicus
CCCCCCTGGCCGGCAGCAGGGATCGAACTCGTGCTGCAGTGGCTGCGGTCTGCTTCATAGTGCGTTGCTTAACCCACTGCGCCACCAGGGAGGCCCGAAGTTTCTGGTTTTCATTCCCAACTGGAAAACTTCCCAGACTTCAACAAGCTCTATTCAGGAAGATTTACTTTCAGCCATGAGTAACTTAAGAAACAAAGAGAACAGTACCTATCATGAAGAAAGTTCAATATGACCAACAACTTTGTATTCCTTATTTCTCGAAGGACCCTTGCTATCACTTTCAGGTGTGAGGATATTTGGATGCACATCACAAATATAGTACTGCTTGAGCATTTCCCTGGCATCAAAGGAATGGCCACATCCTCAAAGCTCTCACATGCATTAGCTAGTTCCAGCAGAACCCCTTCTCCATCAGGATGCTGGATAAACAAACAGGTGATATCAGTGACTGGCCCACAAGTCATCAGCCTGTCTCCTTCATGGAGTCCACTTCCCACCTCCTCCAATGGCTACCAGGTAAGGAATTTTTCCACCCCTGTCCTTGCCCATAGATGCCACTAGCTTCCACAGTTGCCATTGGGCCTGAGATACCTCTTAGCCACCACTATCCGGGTTTTTCCACTTACTTCCTTGAGGTCAACAATGCTCCCTACCTTCCTGGTCTACTTATTTGAATGACACACACAATTAAGGTACCCCAGAATGAACAATACAGCACCATACTAAGGATAAAAATACAATCCAGTTAATGTAAATGGCACAGTGTCCAGGACATGATAAATACTGAGTAAAACTGCAAAATCTCTAGGATCTCATAGAACAACATCAGCTTATTATTTATCTGGTAACTGGCCCTATGGTGCATTGGTTCACTCAGCAAACATTCATTGAAGATCAACCATGGGATTTTTACCATCTAAGAAAACTGTCACATTCACTTTTATTCTTTTGCTCTTTCTTCTAGACATAAACATGTGCCCAATCGCTCCATTTATCTTCTACTTCCATCAACCATCCTCACAATTATCCTTTTTTTACTCCCATTCTTTCTGGTTCGTGGTTGCAGAAAACATTTATGAATGCTTCCTGCACACCAGGCCCTGCATACAAATGAATTCAATCTAATCCTTAGCTATGAGGCCATCCAGATCTTGATCGGCCTTAAAAAAGCAAACAAAACAATGTAGCTGTCTCTTACAATGGCCGCCAGTTTGCCCACAGGAGAGTCGTAAGCATGGCGACCTCCAAGATTACTGAACTGCTCATCACAGCTCCTACAGTCCATGCTCTCTTTCTCGGGATCCATGTGCTCGCTCATGCTGCTCTCTGTGCTTGCTTGCCTCTTCTTTCTGCAACTCAGGCATCCAGCGGTTTCCTTAGAAACCTATCTTAAACACACCTTCCTCTTCTCCCGCTTCCCCAAGCTCTCTAGTTCTCCTCTCTGCTTTGGAAACCCTGTTTTTGCTCTCTCAGTAATTATCAAAGTGCAATTAAAATCATTTCTTTAGTAGCTCACCAAGATCTCTCTTGCTTCTGTACATGGTATCATTGTGCAGCAATGTGAAGCCAGACAGACAAGAGAACCAGACACAATTCATTCCTGCATGAATTGTGTGATCTTTGCCAGTGATAAACCCTCTCCAAGTCTTACTTTCCTCATCTGCAAACTGGACATATTGGAGAGAATCAGCTATAACCTGCTTACCTCACTGGTTTGTTATGACCATTGAGATGATTTTTAAAAATTGCTTGTAAACTTTAATGTACATTATTTATTATTACTATTATTATCATTCATACCATCATAGAATAGAATTTTAAAAAACTTCTATTTGGCCATTTTTTCTCTTTTTTGCTCTTGTCTAGCACTGAAAAGGTTCTGCCAGATCCTGGGCTTTTGTGTTCCAAGATCAAAGAGGCCCTTCAAGTTAAGTACACAAGTGAGACAGAATTTGTTTCCCTGTTTAACCATGATATAAGAATTCTAACTTGGAAACTTTGAGGTTGGCTCTTTCATGTTTAGACACATTCGGTGGTTCTCTTCTCCACATTTTATTTGCAAGTCCTCATAATATTTCTGACTGTGACAGAAAATTGTCTTTTTACAGATAATTGAAAATGTCTTTGATTTACTGGTCACTCTGACATATTGTCTCTTACCTGTCCTTCTGCTTCATTGGTAAATGTTACGGATGTTTCGTAAATGACTAGTACCACTTCATACAAAGCATTAGATTTATCAATTGCTGATTGGCATGTCTATGGAAAATCACTTTTAGATTAAATTGAGCTTGTGAATACAGAGAGGAAATACACCTTTTTTGGATAGATCTCCAAATCAAATGGAGATATTTTTATAGCCATTTGTCCCATCTGTGTAGCCATTCAGAACTATGAATTTTAGAATGTTTAACTTATTTTCTAGTAAATAAATTAATTTAAAATCAAATAAAAATGATGTTTTTTAAGTTTTACCATAACATTCCAGAAACATTCTCAAAGGACTAGATGTTAAATACACAATAGTGAACAAAACCAATGTAATCCTTGTTTTCATAGATCTTACATGATTATGAGGGAGCTCAACAACAAATAAGTACAAACACACATATGTGTACACATTCGTTCAAGTTGGGAAAATGGGCATAAGAACAATGAGACCCATGTTCTTTTAGAATAAAGTTACAGATTTATAAGCTAGAGTTGCCAAAAATTCCTGCTTAAGGGGGTGGCAAATGCTTGGAACATAGTAGGTATTCATTAAATATTTCCTTAATTGTCACACTGAACAAATAAGCCAACACTGGTGATAACTGTGTACAAGGCAGTTATGATGGTAGATAGACAAAGCTCAGTAGAGAAGTTATGGGAGAAAGAGCAGGAGAGAAAGAGGGAAAAGGAGGGAGGTAGGGTAAAGAGGTAGGGAGGGAAGGGAAGAGAGAAACAGACAGAGACAGAGACGGAGAGGAGAGAGGGAGGGAGGGAGCTTTAGTGACTTGTATGTGTCCTATTCAGATTGTTCCTCTGGAGGCCCTGTGAGATCACTTTAGACCGCCAGGGGGCAATGTCTAATCACATGTGACCACAAATCTGCACCAGGCTATCATTTTGTGTAGGAAGTACTCCTGACTGATAACATCTGTTAAGAAATAGAGTACCTGGACATAAAATGCTATGCATTCCTTTTACATAACTAATGAAATGCATAATCCTCAAGGATGACAAATATTATAATTAGATTAAAGTGTATTGAGCTGGAAGGAAAAAAGGCGTTTCATATTCATAATTCTCTAATTATCCTTATCAAACGGAACAAATCTTCACTTCCTAATCATATATAATTTTCATCACTCAGCTATAGGTCACAGCAGGTATTAATATCAGGTGAGAAGGAGTTTTCCGGTTTCTACTCAGCATTTATGCTGTTCAAGCACTTCCAACGGCTGCTTCCTTCGTATTGAATAGTCTTGTTTAGCCTCATCATAACTCATTGAGATAGATGAGAGGCAATTATCATTTTTGCTTGGCAGATAAGGAAGCTCAGAGGAGTTCTCTGCTGGTTGGGGCACAATTGAAAATGGCCATCCAAGTTTGACAAGCTGCCCAGAATTCACACAATTCACCACCCCTCAGAATGAACAAGTCCTGGCACACTGCCATTTCCTGGCAAAAGTCAATGACCAGGTGCTTTCAAGAGTGTGTTATTTGAGACACTTAGAGATATTATTCCTGTCAGAGCACATCAGGACGTGTGTAAAGAGCTTAGAGCTCTTACTTAGCCTAAAGAAGGTTATTGCCAGAGGCCTCAGCAACATCTTCTCTAGGAATCATTGATGGAGAGGCCAGGTATATATGTTGCAGGAAATAAAATGCAAAAAAAATTGGAAGGAAAACATCCAGGTTGTGCTACCTCATTATTCAATCAATGGGCATACTTTAAGTAGACTGAAAGAGTTATTGTGGGAATAGCAAAGCATAAGATAGTGTCTACACTGAGGACTTAATTCTAATTATGTGAATATGGCAAATACACCTAACAATATTTGTGAATAATAATATAAAACAGATTACATCTGGGTAGCAAAGTTCACCAGGGATTGCCAATTAATATTCATTGATCAGCTACTAAGTTCCAGACAGGAGTGGGATACAAGAGTGTATGTCAAAGGCACTGTGCTTGCCCTTGTAGATTCTTTGCTCTTGTTGTAAAGAGTATGATTTGTTCTATGAAAGTCTATTAATTTACTTTGGAATATTAATTAACCACCTATAATATATGAAGCATCACACTTTATAAACAAGAGGAATGTAAACAGACCTCAATTCCACCCACAAAGAAATCAGTCTGGTAGGGAAGGCAGGTCTGTAAACAAATTGTCTACTTTCAGTGTAGTATGTGAGTATAGTAAAAATGTTATATAAAATATATATTTTATGTATAAATATATATATATCAATTTGCTAGCTAGATAATTCTTGAGATGAACATTGGAACTAGAAAAAAAATTCAAGATAAGAGACTTTTGAGGAGTGTCTTGAATAAAGAATCTTCCAGGTAGAGAGAACTGAGTATGCAAAGGCACAGATTCCAGAAATGATTGGAAATTCACTAATGGGCTGAAGCTCAGAGTAAAAGTTGAGTAATGATAGATGATAATGAGGCAGAGTTCAGGTGGCAAATGGGAAGGGGACTGCATCTTTACACAACAGAAAACCTTTGAAATATCAAAAAAGAAGATTAAGATACCTACCTTTATGTATTAAAAAGATTATTTTAATTGCTGCATAAAAATGCTTTTGAATAAAACTAGATTGTAGGCAAGGAAATAATAGAAGTATATTACAGAATTCAGGACAAAAGCTAATGAGAGGAATTTAATAAAGGTAAAAATGGGAGTATTTTCCTCAAAAGATGACAGATATTAAACCAGAGAGGGGGCATTGAGCATAGAGAAGATAGGAAGGGACTTGACAAAAGTCAGATAAATGGTTTGCTGAGAGTTAAAGGTAAAGTCAAAGTCACAAATGCAGATGACAGAGAACCTATTTTATTGAAAAATATAGGGAACCTGGTTTGGGGGATTCAAACAAAGTAGTTGCTCTTACCCAAGTTTTCTGTGAGGTGAGGGAGAAAGATTAAAGCACAGGTGTTTGCACACCTAAAGCTAGAAGTTGGTGCTAGAAATATTGACAAGCATGCCATCAGTGTAGAGGTGAGAAATCACCAAAACAAACAAAAAAACTGCCAACTGTTCTAAATTTTGAGATGAAGGTGAGGAACAGACCAAGTCTGTAGGATGCATAGCCATAGAGTGAAAATGAAGAAAAAGAATGGGAAACAAGAAGATAAATGGAACAAGAATAGTTAGGGAAGAAGAAAAAAACCAAGCTACTATAGCATCACAGAAGACAAGAAAAATGTTTCTGAAGAGAATTAACTAGTTTAAAATTCAGATGCCATAAATAAAAGCAGAAGACAGACTAGATTACAAAAAACATCAAAACTGCATATGGCAGATGAGTTTAAATATATATACATAAAGACTACCATAAAAAAAGCAAAGAACACAAATAGCAATTTTACAGAAATGAAACAAAAAAGGACAGTTTCCATATTAAAAAATATTAATATTCCCCAATAATAAAAGAAATGCAAATTAAACCCTATCAGAAAGGTTGGCGGCATCCATGGTGACCAGGATGTGAGAAACAGAATTTTTTCAGGTATTACAAGTAGAAATGTAAATTGCTACAATCCTTTTAACAAACCTATGACAGCATCAATAAATTTTAAAATGCACATACCCTTTGACCCAAAGAAACCTATTTTGAAAATCTATCACATGAAAATATGTTCCAAGATATTTGTATTTGATTGTTTATTGCAGCATTTTTATAATGGAAATCTTGAAAGTTGAATTCAGATAAGCAAAAAAAAAAAATAACTGAATAAATAGTGGTATGTCCATATTGTGAAATACTGAATACCATTAAAAATTTATCTGCAGGAATATGCTCTATATTATCAGCTCTCCAGAGTCAAATCCTTGTGTTTTGTTTAGTAAAAGTCTCTTCCAGGAGAAGGAGAACTGCCTGCCACATTTGGCTATAAAGTTCTTCCGGGGAATCCCCCTGAATCAAAATTAGCCTTATTGTACCCAAGCTGAAGACAAGGAGGCTGTAGCCAATCAGGCAGCCTGTTGGGGCCTCTTTTTCTATCATAAGTTCCCCTAGGACATCAAGAGAGAGATATCCCCTCTGTCTCAGTTTCCCTCTCTTTAAATGGATACCCTACCTTCCTCCAAAGAACAAGTGTTCTGAGGTTGACTGAACTTTGACAACAAAAGCTTTGAACTTGTTAGTAGACAGTATTACACAGGGTTCCTGCTGCCTTAGATGTGGCTTCTTGAGAACATGCTTAGGAAGATGATTTATAGCATGGATATTCCACCTTCATTCATCTCATGGTAAGAATGAGCCTGCTAAGAGTATCTAACAGACTAAATATAAATTGAAACCACACCTGCTGAAAGCTGCCAGGCTGCCAGGAGCTGTTAGGAAAACCTGATATCTTTAGTAGTCGCTCTTTGAGTGAAAGAATGTGACGAACCTCAGGCAAGGCCAAAGGGGACCCACCCTTAGCAAAGGAAGCCATGAGTATGTGCACATCTCAAAACACCCCCAGGCAGACTGGGGACTTGGACAGCAGTTCCATTTGGAAAAACTTAGTTCATCCTTATTGCCTCAAGAAAATAAATTCTAACAGCTTCAAAACAACTTCTTTGGGATTACTGAAGAGCTGAACACGGTCAGGTGGGGAGAGATGACGGGTTTGCAAGTGTTTTCTTCTCCCCCTACAGGATGGTAAGTTCCTGAAGTCGAAGACTTGTCTTGTGATCGTCTATGTAGTGTCTTCTCTATTTCCTGCCCTGCTCACTGCTCACACACATGGCCTCATGCAGTGCTCTGTACACAGAGGCTCACGAAATGCTGATGACCACACACTAGTTATTCATGGCTGAAGGAATTCGGGAGCATTCTAGAGAGAAAAGTTAGTAAGCAACAGCCATTGAGTTCTAACATGGGCGTACAACTAAAGTACTACCCAAGCTGGCAGCACACATTTCAATGGTTATAGCCTCAGCACGGTGCGTGATCTTCATCCCTTTTTAAAAATTACAGCCAAGTAAACATATTACCTGAATATGTGTGTCTATGTGTGTGTATGGGTATTCTCAAAAGCAATCTGGGAGTTGCTTATAAACATAAAATTCAACTCTCAACATGAAAAGAAAAAAAAAAAGAAAAAAACAAAAATAAATCTTTCAGTAATTTTTCAAAAATGTGTCAATTTTTATTTTTTAAAAGATTTATTTATTTATGCATACAAGACCTGGGGTGAAGGCAGAGGTGGGGGGTGGTGAGAGAATTCACTAGAGACAGAGTGGGGAGCAGAACAGGTGGATCTAATGAAATACACTGCTGAGGGGAGCAGTGAGAGAGACAGAAGAGGTCTGCTGTGCCTTGTGGGTCAGCTCCCTGCCTGACATCAAACTCATGCTGCAGTGGCTGCTGATAGCTTGATAGCACTGAGACTTTAACATCTGTGCCACCAGGAAGGCCCTGTATCAATTCTTACTTTAAAAAATTCTTGATTGTCCAAAAACAGGAAGTCACTGATCACGCTTCTGCTTCCTTTGGGGCTTCCTTTGTTTGACTCCAAGAATCACAATTGCCATCCTCACATTAGAAGAGCCCCCAGGTGTCAACCTCATTATTCCTCTCAGTCCATGAATGATTGCCACCAAATCTTTGTTTCAATCCTTATTCCCTCCATATCTGTTTCATTGAACAGATTTCATGGAACCTGGTTAAATTCAGAGGCTATAAGAGACATTAATCCAGTTTGAAATTTATCCAATACCATACCCATTTTACAACTAAATATAGGGTAGAGACTAGATTTTTTTATCTGGGGGTAATAGGGAGAGTTTGGGAAAAGGGTACCAACTTGCAACGGTGAAATGAGTAAAATCTGATGATGGTTAACTATAGTGGAAGGAAGGAAGGAAAGGAGAGAGACAAGATTCCAGGTTCACTGGAGGTCATAGGGACTTTCATAGTGTCAAGATAAACAAGAGCCTAGGGCAAGCTGGAACTTCCCTGGCATCTTGCTACTAGGTTGGAAAGCCAGACTGGGCCCTGGCATTTAGATTTTGAAGAGCCATAGCTTAGGATAAAGAAAAATTTAAAAGTGAACACAGCAGGCTCTTCAAACAGCTTCCATTAAAATATAGTGTCACAGGGCAAGGTCCCGGCTTGGACAGCAGACAGGTGATCCATCAGCTCTCAGCTCTGCCCTTGGGAGCTGTGACACTTCTCATCTGTCCTCCTCATGCCCATTAGAAAAGGCCAGTATTCCTAAGTTAAAATGTTCATGTCACACTGAGTCCTCAGATAAAGGAGAGGAGGGGGAGGCAATGAAAAAGTGGAAGGATTCAGGTAGAAAACTGAAATCACTAGAGAAAACATAGCAGACCCCAAGAAGACTTAACTTTATTCCCACTTCTCATCATGAAAGAGCTCTGAAGTATACAAGTGCTCCAAAGGAAAAAACTGCAAAAGACAGAAGGGCTTTTACTGCCAAACTGAATCCCTCAGAGTATTAAGGTTTGCAGATTGGCACCTGTAGCTCAGGAAGACATCAAGACGAACAGATAGTCAAAGGACACACTTTTGTCTCCAATGACTAGTGGCTAGAGAGTCACAGAGACGGAAAGTCAACCAATGTTTGTTGTTTATGTCTTTGGTGATATCTGTCTCCAATGACTAGGGGTCTTAATGGCAGAGGAGAAGACATCTCAGTGTGTATTTGATGTCTGGTAAGTTGTCCCCAAGATAATTTAAGCAGTCCCTTGTCTTCTCACTGGATTCCTTATATTATTTATTTTATTTTTTATGCACAGAAAAACTGAAGTATAAGTCAGAGGTGCAGGGGAATAAGAGGATTCACCAGAGGCAGAGTGGGAAGCAGAACAGATAGATCTGCTGTAATACACTGCTAAGGGGAGTAATGGGTATGACAGGAGAGGTCTGCTGTGCCATGTGTGTTAGTTCCCTGGCTGGGGATCGACTCAGGCAATTCTGGTGATAGCCCAGAAACTTAACCGCTACACCACCAGAGAGGCCCAATTCCTTACTTTACATCCTTGGCAAGAGACAGCACTGTAGCTCTCTGCTTCCACTTAAATGCCCTCTGTTACTTAATTCTGGTTAGATCAAATCTGTCCCTTTAGTCATTTAGTAGTTTCATAAGTTTGTTCAATCATTCTCTTATTTTATAGAAATTTTAGTTTTGTTTAGAACAAATACCATTCTATATTAATGTTTCCATATCTCTGCAAGAGAATACCATGAGTTCTAATCATAACAGGGAACCAAAGCTCTTATCTGGTCAGTTATTTTAGCACATTCTAAGATACTGTTGAGAAAATATCCAACGGTAGAAGCAGGATTTAAATTTTTCCCAATTTTCTACTTCCTAGGCATTATGGGAATCCCTCTATCCCTATTACAGACCCCTGTTTCATGGAAACTGTTCTTCAGAGTCTCTTCCACAATCTACTATATCATGGACAACAGTGAATTAGATATTCTCAGTGGATTTTCAGACATTGGTTCAGATAATCTGGAATTTCCCTGGGAAATGGAACTGGGCATCTAGAAGCATCCTTGCCCAGCTTTTGATCATCCCTCAAACTGGAGCCATAAGCCCTCCAAATTTTCCCTCATCCTTCTAAGAATCATGGGAATTTTTCCAGCCTATTGCGCATACGTACATCATCACAGAGCGAGGTGTGGGTGTGGTGCTGGGCGTGGTGTGGTGACAACACTTGAGGGAGGAGACCCTGTACTTCTATACACAAAAACAATGGAAATCAAAGTTACTGCAATAAAGATAAAATAAAATAACCCTTTAAGTCCCCCCATGAAGTTTCCAGGCAAAAGGATGATTGAGCATATAGGGACTTAGGGATAAAAGAGGATCCAATAAGGAGCGGACCTGTAGGAGACACTCTGTTACTTGCTCTTTCCCCTTTATCATAATAAAATAAAGTTCTGGTCATCTCACTTGTAACACTGTCTTTTCCCAGTTATTCATGGGTCACAAAAATTATAAAGATAGAAGGGATGGCAACGCTGACTTTATTGAACTTATGCCAATTCCTCCTCATAGCACTGTAATCTAATTATTTTAATTTTTTTAAGATTTATTTGTTTATGCACACAAGAACTTGGGTGCAGGCCAGAGGTGTGTGTGTGGGGGTGGGGGGAGAGGATCCACCAGAGACAGAATGGGGAAAAAAACAGGCAGACTGACTGAAACACACTGCTGAGGGGAGCAGCGGGCAAGGCAGGAGAGGTCTGCCGCTCCATGTGGGTCACCTCCCGGGCCAGTGGCTGGGATCGAACTCATGCTGCAGTGGCTGTGGTTTGCTTCATAGTGTGTTACTTAACCCACTGTGCCACCAGGGAGGCCCATAATCTAATGCTTTTTATGAATCACCTCACCAAAGAGAAGAAGATATCTTTTTAAATAGCTGGATTTGCAGATATTTTGATGAAAAGATGGATGACCTCTAAACATTAGAAAGATCAGAAAGAGCATCTTCTCAAAGAGCACTTCCCTTCTTTCTACATCCCCTCTACCATATCCTGTCAAGGGACCCATAGCTTATGTATGATTACTACTAGGCAAACTCAATGCCCACACAAGCGTGCCCATTCCATCCATACTAAGACAGTGCAGCATCTCAAAGGGTACAACCCTGAAGACCAAGCTGGACTATACCACACCATTTTAATGCTGTCTTTAGCTTGTAGCCTTGGTGAAACCTTTGTGAAGTTCACCTCATTTCTCCATGTTTTACATCAAATAAATATAAACAACTCTGGTTTGGTCAAAATAAATGCAATATATTCCAGAGTCAACAATATTGATCTCTTTCTTGATCAGTGATCAAAGTATCACACTGAGCTATGTGTGATACTCCCCTTATAGTTCTCATAATATGTCAATATCTAGTGTCTTATTAGCAGTCACTTTATGGGTTTCTTATGAAAACTAAACCAAGCACAAATATCAAGTGCTTAGAATATGTCCTCTACATGGAAACACCTATATTGATATTGACTATTAACTGTCCTTATTGTGTGCATTTCTATTTTTAGTCTACTCACATGAGCCTCTTTGAGATTAGAGCAAATGAGTCTAAAAGCTGGACCTGCCATTCAAAATACACTGACACCTAAAATATTCTTAGAGGACAGACTCCCTTCCCCTTCAGGCATTCCATCCAAAATAGACCCGCTCTTTCCCACTGGGAGATCATATTGCACACATGGCTCTCATTAGCTCCCCATCATCACCATGACTACTTTGACTTTCCTGTTCTTGTCATTCTCTTAAAACTGAATATATACTTTGAATTATTTTCCTTGAAAATGAACAAAAACCATCTCCACATCAGTTTTCTATTGGTTCAAGTCCTTCATTTAGCATTACTTATAAATTGTGGTATAATAATTATATATCTTTGTTAGGTTAAAAAGGGGGCTCCTTGAACCAAGTGCTTATCAAGATATATGTAAAAATATTTAATAAACACATCAATCACTGGACAGTTGATCGATTGCCCACTAAGTACAGAACACTGTTTTTAGAAAATATGACTAACACTTAGAAAATATTGACTGATCCTTAACGTGTGCAAATTACTACAGCAGGTTTCTTATTTAGAAAAAAATGTAATTTCAAGGGAAAAGATGGTTTAATTGAAATCTTAATGTAAATTAATGGTGCAAGATGCATAGTAATAGATTTTCTATAAATAATCATCTGAGGCATTTCTCCATCAGTAACAACCAATGGCAATAGCCTGGTATTCCCCCATCCTGAGTTCACAGAGGGTATCAGTAATTGATCATGGCCTAGCCAAGATGAAGTCCTCCTGAACACAGCTCAGTATCAATCTTACCAGTCTATCAGAAGTCATTTAGTTATTCAGTTATTCACCAATATGCAACGGGCATCTTATCTGCCAGGCATTACAATAGTTGCTGGACTATACCAGCAAATGAAACAGAACATGGTCCCTGCACTCCAGTGGATTAGTATGACAGAAGATGTTCCATTTCTGATTTATACTATCCATGTGTTACTGTATCTTCTCCTTTATAAGATATAAGGTGAAAGGGGACAAAGAAATAAAATGATTTTAACTTGCTAATTTGAAGTTTCCAGGACTTGAACTTCTAGGTAAACAGACTGGTCTTGCTTGGAAGGGTAGTCTAGATTACACACTAGAAAGAGAGTATATTAGTCAAAAATTGTTTTGGTATTCACCCATCTGGAGTTCACAGCAAATAGCAGTAATAGATCATGCCCTGGCCAACATGAGACCCAATATAAATTCATTCTGTATGGTAAATAAATTTATTAACTCACTGTGTCAGAGGATGAATTGTCTCCCCAACACCCCAGTATAAACCCCATTATTATCTATGCATTTAGTCATTCAGAATAAAAACAACTTTCCCATGCTTCCTCACACTGGCTTTAGCCAACAAAATACAAGCAGAAATCTTCTCAGACTCTTTCAAGAGACAGAGGCTATATACACTTTTCTTCTCCTTGAGGCCTTCCTCGTGCTAGTTGTTTTGGAAAATAGATACCTTATTTTGGACCCTCACGATAAGATCCATATCCTAGAGAGTGCAGTGATGATCTGGAAGAATCCTGGGTGCTGAGGACCTCCTAGAACTGAGCCCCCTCAGCAGTGCTGAGCTGTGTTCCTACACTTCTCCATGAAAAGAGGTAAGCATCCATCCTACTTAAGCCAGTGCTACTTTAGGTCCACATGAAGCAGCAAAACCTGATCCTAGTGATACATTCACCTACAGTCAAGTGGGCTCAAGAGTGGGGTCCTCTAGCAGCTCTGGTTCTATTCTTCTGTGATGCTCTTGGCCTTTGTTCTCCTGCTTGAGAGCGACTCATCTCTATCAAATGATAATGATATAAGTGGAGTGGTTCTGGAACTCATGTCTGCACATTACAAAATTATAAAAGAAAAGAGAAAAGTAGCTTCCAGAAGTTTTCACAGAAGAAAAAAGAGAACCTACAAAGAAGTCCCCAAGAAATCGCTCTTATATTTGAGCCTAAATTGCATTCTGAAACAATCATTGACAAGTGAACTGAAATATCCTTAAACAAAATATAGCCACTCCCTGGAAATATGGGTGATACTAACTCCCTATACACTCTGGGAAAGTGGTTATAGAGCTGTACAAAACTAAAATTGTATTAGAAAAGAGGACAAGAAGTGGTCAGGTTACTTATTACCACTCACACCTTGATGGCTTTAAAACACCATTCTTATTTAGCTTACAAGTCTAGAATTTGGGCAGGACTTGGCAGGGACATCTCATCTCTGTTCCACATGGCTTCAGATAGTGGCGGGCATCACTTGAGATCACTCATAGATGCCCCAGCATCTTTCTCTTTCTCTGTGTGGTCTCTCTATGATCTTTCCAGCTCAGAACTTCTTCGAATTTCTTACATAGCAACTCAGGGCTCTCTAGGCAATAGTCCCATTATAGAGAAAATCAGAGTGCAAACTTTCTAGCCTCACTCTGTAGCAGTCTATTTGCCCAGGAAATCAAAAAGGCCTACCCAGGCTCAAATGAAGAAAACATCAATTCCACATCTTAGTGGTTCCATGGGAAAGCTCTGGAAGAATATATAACACTGTAATTATTGTGACTTATTTTGGCAAATGCAATCTGCCACAAAGAGAATAAAGTTTGCTAGGGCACCAATAATATCTACTGCCTGGAGATGAGACAATATAAAGATATCTACTGCTTGTTATGAAAATTGGGGTGCTTTAAAAACAGTAAACAAGTGGTAGGCTGGTTAAAAAATGTAAGTGATTTTATTTCTCTCTGCAGAGTACATGGAGAAGACAGTATTGGTAGTGGGGAGTGAAGATGGGAGAACTTTGTGGACAGGGAATGGGATAAGGGATTCCAATGAAAGACCGGGTGAGCAACTCCTGAGACAAAAGAAAATACACAGATAAGGGAATTCTAGAATAAAAGTCAAGGTAAGTAAATCCAGAGGCTAATTTTCTTCTAAACAACCAATCATTAATGGCTTACTTATTAAGGATTGATACTTTCCTAGGGCTCCCTTTTGAAAACTGTTGGGAAAATAATACAAGTTAACTAAATTGAATGGCAGGTATGCAGACAGACACAGAGGCAGAAGAGAAAGAGAGAGAGAGAGCACTTGCACACGCACACACACACACACACACACACACACAAAGCAGGTGCCCTCTGTGGGAAGCTGCCAGTTTACAGGGTTGGCCCAAATGACTCACCACATCAACTGATGCTGCATGATGGCATTCATGCTGACTTCCTGCAAATGGAAGGTTTGATTTTAAACCACCAGGTGCTCTCAGTCTGTGTCACAGAGGAAAAGATCACATTTCTTGGCAACCTAGATTAGAGGTTTGAGTCCAGAAAAGACGTATCCTTTACAGAAGTTCTGGTCCCTAAGGGCTGAGAAGGTCAAGATCCACACTACCTGGGACCCCACTTTGATTTCAAAGTCGGCCTTCAAGTGCATAACTCTCTCCAGCAGGGGTTCCCAGACTCTGCTACACATTGGGTCTCCCTGATGAACTTTTACAAAATTATGGATGCAAACTCTCATTGGAGACTCTGATTTAATTGACTATGAGGCAGACTGAACCAGGGATTTAGTCATCTCTCCAAATGATTCAAAAATCATTGTTAATCAGCCTGAATTTGCAGCACCAGTTCTTAGAGAATGAAATCTCAAAGGCTTAATAGTTCATAACTCATCTTCACGAGTGGAGTTTCCACCTTGTAATAGCAGTTAATAATTTCTCTATAGGTGAAATGGAAAGTTCTCTGTGTTGGGAGGGAAAGAGCCAGTTCTTCTATCTGTATTATGTTACACTTCCAATTAGATCGAAGTAACTGTGTGATCTTTTTTTCCTAATCCAGATGTGTCAGATTCCCAAGAGGGAAACTCTTTGTGGTCTGACATTCCTAATGGAAGAGATATCTTTATTAGACACCGAGGAATTTGAGCATAAATAATCCAGGCTGGGAGTACTCTTTGTGCATCAAATCTACTTTTCTCCAAACTGGTCTCTGCCTGTGATGAAACAGCAGTAAGAGACTTGCCTTTGGTGTATGACTTTCGCTGAGTCAGCACTCTACAACTGTCAATGGAGGAGTCAGCATGACTTAAATAACTTTAGTAGCAGAAGCACATGGGAACATTCCTACCAAGGATTATAATCTGGTTCAGGGGTACGATCAGATCAAGAGTTAAGAAATGCTTTCTCGCGCCATAACAGCCACCAATCAATTGTGAATTTTTCATGGCTGCTGCCGGGCCATTCAGGGAATCTGAGACAAAGTCTCAGAGATGTGAGTTATGACTTCTACCTGGCTGATTTGGAAACTTAGGGTAATGGGTTTGTAAGAGTATGAACCTAGATGTCAGCTTTCAGGAGAGGAATTAGGAAGCACATTCAGAAGTGAGACCACCTAATCCTTAAGCCTCACTAGACCCAGTCCCTGAATGAATGCGAACAGTTACTGACTTTCTTGGGCAGGTATAAGCATGCACTGGCAGGTATAAGCATGCACTGGCAGGTATAAGCATGCACTGGCTATTTTCTTCTACAAACTGTCAACTCAGCAGTCCTGTGACATTGAGTGCTGTGAAGAACCACAGTCAAATACCACCCAGTTTGTGTCCATCTCTTGCAGACTTTGATTGTGACCTCTGAGTCCCCAGCTTCACCTTTCCATCATACATAGGAGTTAGACAACATGGACAATTCTATGCAGAGACAGCTCCATCTTCCAGGCACCCATCCTACCCCTTTCCCCACCTTGAGAGTCCTAGTGTCTAGAAAATATTGCTTTTGTGACAATTGCTCTCCTCTGCTATATCTGCCTATCCCCAATTCACACCTCTGGCTGTGCCCCCAAAGTAGGTATGATTCATCCCTCACCTGAGCTCCGATTCTTCATTTTGGTATTTTTAGATGTGTTTGGTTATTTTGGATTTTTTTTTCTACAATGGTCATAATTATCTTCCCAGTTCTCCTTTCTCTCAAATAATTTTACACCTTAGTCACATGAGCTATAAAACATGTATACTTTCCATCTTCCTTAGTGTCTGCCCTCTGGGTAGGAACTCCCCCCATGGTGGGTTGTCCCAGGGAGGAGGCTGTGAACCCCACTGTGGCAACCAGACACTCAGACACTGGGTGTGGCTGGAAGCAGTAGCCTGGTGCAGAGTAGGCACATGACAAACCAAGGGAACATGGAGTTATGCCAGACAGACAGGTTAAAAATGAAAAACTCCCTTCATGAGGAAAATAACAAATCGAATCACTGAATCGTACCCACTACTGACAAGCGTATCTTGCACAGAATCACAAAACCCTCTTCATTATTCAAACCTACCATGAGCACTACTGTACCAAACCCAGAGGCCCCCCCACCTGCCTCCTGCTCCTCAGCAGCACCGCCCAATGTTAAGTGCAAGCCTCATGAGACTTCTAGCTTACAGATGAGGCCTGACAGAGTGCATGATTTACCCACAACTAGTTCACGAGTCCATGGTCGTTGTTTCATGTAAAATTATATCGACAAAACAAGAACCTTAAAAGCCAGTCAACTTTGCCTCCACTATTAAGGTGAAAGGCAACATGCAACCAAGCAGAGAGTATGGCCTTTAGAGTCCTGAGACCAGGAGCCAAATTCTGACCTTAACTGTGAACTTACCACTGAACCCCTCTGAACCTCTGTTCTCTACTTCTTCTTCTTCTTATTGTTGTTGTTGTTGTTATTAGCATTCTGACTATATCTACCTCATTCCCCTAAAGCTGTAGGCTCAGTGAGCTTTTGTTTTTTTTCTTATTTGTTTGTTTAGTAAAGTCTGTTTTATTTTTTTAAGTTTAGTTTTTTAAGTTCATTTTTAGATAAAGAACTTTTTTATTACATCGTTGTTAGCTTTTGGATGGTATTTGATTTCTCCCCGCAGGCAGAGTTCCTGTAGTTCTCCCACACATAGCATGGGTGAGCCATCACCTTGATCTCTTGTGCTCTTCCCTCCCTTGTTTCAACCCCTCCCCCTCCTAGATGCCTCCATTCTATGGTCAGCTTGCAAGCTTTGTCTTTTTTCTGTGTCCCCTGCTCTTGAAATGGAAGATTCAACCAGAAAAGTTAGTAGTGGGTCAGGTGTTGGGATATAAAGGAAGTGACTTGGGCTTCCAGCCCAAGGCCTTCTGCTTCCCAACTAGGGCTAAAAAAGCTAGGGCTAATCCAAATAAGCACATGAAATAGAGGATCCTTAAGAGCACCACCTCATTGTACACAGGTTTTCCTTATAACCGGTGCGAAATAGTCTTCATTTACTAAGATTGTGTTGTTGCTGAGCAACCTGGCAGGAAGGATTTTCATTGCTGCAAAAAGCTTTATTGCTTTAAAAAAAAAAAAAAGAGCATGTGATCCCTCTGTCTAGGTCATAAAGAAGGAAAAACCCAAATGTACATTTTTTTTCCTCATATGTTTGAAGTTCTCTATCCTAAAACTAGAAGGATATTCTGCTAGGGTCAGTACAAGGAGAAGCAGGTCTTCCATTGGGATTTGCACCAAAGGATATAGCAGCAAAAATAGCAACATAACATTTCATTTTCTGTGCATACCCATTGTTAATTCATGTGATACTCCTTATACCTGCCAGTAGTCAACCTCAGAAAACCTGTTGAAGTCACACACAAGAAACTGCCAAGAAGCCAAATCTTGTTGTTAAAGTGAATTAAGTGTTTTATGTGTCACTTTTTGAAAAATAAACTACATGACACATTTGCCAGACCAGAAACTGCAGAAATACTTAAGGTTTTGCCCTTCCCCAGTTGAGACTACCACATGTCTTGATTCTGTAGCAGTAGATATTTTTGTGGAGTGAATGAAATATTTAAGATAACTTTGAGTCATTATACAACAGGTCAATTAATGCCATCTGGCCAGTTTTTTGCATGATAACCGATGCAGAGTGGTTATGCCCAATAAACTCCAAGAGGTGACATATTACTGTGCAAAATCAAATTTCTGCAGTGAATCAACATGTCATCCATTGATCATACAATCATCAACATTGCTCTATTTCCTCTTCTTCCTTGTCTATATGTCTATATGTACTTACAATGAAACAGAACAAAACCAAGGAAACCTTTTAAAAAGAAGGTATTTTGTATCTTCTGTTTTAAATGCTCCTAGATATATTTACCAAGGATTTGTTAAATAAATATCAATCTTCCCAATACTCAGTAATAATAATACAATCCTTACAAAAAAACAAACACATTTTACCAGATGATACATTGGTACAAAAGAGGCAACAATGGAAATTTAAATATTCAAGTTTTGGTTTTGAATACAGAGTAACTGAGTTTTTCAAATGCAAGATTCACTTAGATGATTAAACTGTGGACTTATACTCAGTAAGTTTTGAACCAAGGGCTTAATAACCTAAGAAGAAATTCCAGGTCAATTTAGCCCACTGATACAGAGATGTTTGTAAACAGCTTTTTGGGTGTAAGGTGGGTAAGATGAGTCTCTCCATTCAAGTGCCCACGGAAGTTGTGATCTTCCTTTCAAAAGACACTTCTTTGCTAAGTTAGCTATAAAGACAGAGAGTGTCGTTAAAGAGAGAGGAGAGAGATACCCTCTACTTTTACTGTAATGACTTGTCTGTAGAGAATGTGTTGAAAAAACAGCATTCATTTGTACTATGACATAGAACATCTACTTTTTCAGTGTTGAAGAGACAAATGAATATTAAATAGAACTCCTGGGGTATGCAAGCAAAATCTTGCTCAAGTTAAAAAACCATGACTTAATAGGAATTTGCTGCATTGTAGAGAAACTGATATGTAGAACATCCATCAAGGGTACACTAACAATATAAATCAAAGTGTCCTTTATCAGGGCAAGAGGGTCACATTTAGCTAAGTGTCAAGAGATGGAAAGGGCAAAAAAGCATCAGGACTTTCCCTTGCAGTACAGTCTCATTTGCTGTGGAATGTTCCAGGTATCCATCAGATGCATTCCTCATCCAATGTGTCTCTAAGAAAGACTGTCCTCACTTGGAGATTCCAAGTCTTTAGCTCTTCGTTTATATTTTAATAAGTTTTCCACTCTGCTGTCACTAGGTTAATTATTAATATTGTCAAAAATTCCACTCTTTTTTTTAACTTTGGGTTTATACTAAGGAATTAAATCTAAAATAACAGATTAGATGTGTTAATTATACTTTTTTCTAATGTGTATTAAAATAATAAAACTTTAAAGGTAAAAATGTCGTCCATTTTTGGAGGATAATGACATTTATCCTGTATACACACTGGTGAAACTACTAGAAAGAGGTATTCCGAATAAACTTGCTGGTAGGGTAAGCCTTGTTTTGCCAAAAAAGAGAGAATATAACTATTTTGCTACTTCGGAAGGAATTAGAACTATTTCATCTCCTTGAAACATTTAAATGTCTCCAGTCTCAGAGAATGAGTCTGGTTGAAGGAAAGTCCAGAATACCAAGATGGTAGTGTCTTTCTCTCTCAGCAAGGAGATATTGTTCACAGTTTTATAATGCGCTTCATTTGTCATTGTGAAACAGGGGGTGGAGGAGAATCTGACTGAAACAGTGGGTGGGAGAGGGTCCAAGGCCACAGCACCCCCAAAAAGCCCCAAAAGGCCACAAACCAGAATCAAGGGCTATAGCAACAGGGGTTATAGCCTAACTGAGGACATACCCAGAGCACAATTGCAAGAGACATCAGGCTATAGGAACAACAACCATGGGCTTATTTACAAATAGGAAGAAAGAAGAACACTTACGTATCCAGAAGAGGCTGGCTGCTTCATCCAGACAGCATCCGTGAGGGTAGTCACCGTCACTAGGAGTGCTGCGCAGCACTGTTCAGTAGCAATGACCACTATGGGCCCACAGAGGCAATGTTCAGGAACACCCAGTGTTACAGCTCTTGTGAGTTGTTGGTTTATACCACCAACGAACAGCTTTTTGAGACACCAGACCCAGGGCTTTTGGTGTTTCTTCCAGTTAGTGGCACAGATATTACTAAGGTCCAGTCTCTACAGAGTCCTTCAGCCTCTCTCCCCTCCTCAGAAGGCAGCTGCTGGAAGCTTCCCTCCTTTCTTCGGAGGTCGGAACCGTCTTCCCCTCTTCAGGGCTCTTCTCTTCCTCTGCCACTTCTCCAGACCCCTTCTTCCTCTGGACTGCTGCTGCTTCTCCGTCTGCTTCTCCAAATTCCCCTTCACTCTGAATCCCCTCTGCTCCCTTCAACCCTGTCTTACATTCCTTTCAGGATATCCCCCCCTCCACAGTCTAATTGGTCCATTTTCCAATGACCTGATTGGTCCATTTTACAAGCCTGCACCCGATTGGTCTGTTCCAGAATTCAGGAAGTGTAATTTACAAAGGGTACTCTGCTACCACTGACTTGTAGTTAGAGGCAGAGTCCTGGCAACAATCAACCCACAGCTCATACCCAATTGGTCCATTCCATAATCCAGGCAGCACACTACTACATAAAAGGTTTCTGAGGAATGACTGCCACAACTAACTTCCAGGGGAGCCAGAGGCCACTCCTTCTGCCAGCTGCAGCCCAGTAACAACTGTACCTGGACAAATGATATGTTTAAAAGCAGCTGGATTTCTTTATAACCAAAATTTGCTGAATTTCATTGACACTGAAATAACGAAAGGAAAAGGCTCTCCAACACCTCTTTAGCAATATTTCAGTCTGACTCATTTAAAAAAGAAAACTAATTTGCACATAGCCAAAAGTTTGGCAGTGACTTTAGGCTTTTAACAACTTAAGAAAGGCAAGGATGAGGGGAGGCAGATAAGAGAGGGACAGAGGGAAGATACTAAAGAAATGGAAAATGGGGGCTATGGTAGGGTTTATGACGTTTGGAAGACTGTTAGCAATTATTTGATCTAGATTTTTTTAAAATGTGTATTTATATACATATTATACAAATATATGAAAAAATTTTCAAAATTACAAAATAAAAGCAGTGAAAATAAAAAGAAGGCAGAATTTAATTCAATATATTTAATACATCTCATTAGACTCTACACTTGTTAAAATAGTCTATAAATATGACCACAAGAACCTAGCAGCTGATCAAAAATAAGAAATTTGATCCAGGAAGTCTTATCAATGCCACAGACTACCATCGTAGATCAGAGAAATCTACATTTGAATTCCAGTTCTAATCAGCTTTTTGTACTTGAGTGCTACTTATTAAACCTCAGTTTCCTCTATAAAATGGAATGATGATCCCTAACTCTTAGAGTTATGAACTACATAAGGGAAGTGTCTAACAGAACACATGGCATTCAGCAAACATTTAATACAAGTAATCACTTAAACAGCTCATATGATCCCCAAGATAAAAATAAAACCAGCTTCTCAGGACCAGCTAATGAGTAACTACCACACCAGTGCCAACAGGACTTCAATGAAAGGCAAGAAAGAATGAAGATCCTACCCAGTTCAAGTTTTGGATTAATTATTGTGAAAAGCAAAAAGAATTTACACATGGCCAAGAGTTGTTGTAGAGACATCTCCATGAAAGGGAGAGAGATGTGCTAAATAAGCACAAGATGTGTTTCCACAAACCCTCATCCCCTTAAATTTACATGCAGTCACCTTACATTATAAATCACAGCAGGCCGTGAACCAGACCTTCAAGTTGCTGAGAGGGAGCAAGACGGACATATAAATAAAGGGGTGAGGCACAAGTGAAGAGGCACTTGCAGGAGACATATCAAAAAAAGCATGGAGACGCTAGGAAGAGAAGATTAGAAGACACATGTGTGAGAGTTTTGCGGGGAGAATATTTGTGGTCTTTAGCAGAGACAATGGTAGTTATCATTTTGATGTGGTGTGTTCTGAATTTTGGGTCTCTCCTTCTGTCCAGGTCTCTAAGATTAAACCTCTTTCTTGTGGTTCCTTGCCAGAAGGTACCTTAGAGCTTTTGGGTGTCAGCCGCCCCACTTCAAGCCAAATCTTTTTGGCCGAGCATTTACCCATGAATGGATGGGTATCTTGAGGTATTTTTATGAGGGAACAATTATTTGAAATCCCTTTTTATTCTCTCTCTTTATGCATTTCAATTCTACTAAGAATCTTTCACACTAAGTTCCTGCTTTCTTTGCCTTTTTGCATATGAATGGCTGAAGTCCCTTTTAGAGAGTGAACCACTTAACAGTTCAGGGTCCCTGAATACATCTCCGTTACTTGCTAACAGTTTCAAGCTTCAGCATAAGGCATTTGGATTTGGCTGTGTGTGTGTGCATGTGTTGTGCTATTGTTTTAATTTAGAAGTCCCTTGGCTAAAAGTAATTCATCCGTTCACAGATTAGCACAGGTGGTTTCAACATTGCCCTTCTTTTTTTCTATTTTCTTCGGAAATAATCTGCAGACTGTGAGTTTTCGCTTGTTGAGAAGGCAGGTGGGTCTGATGGGGCAAATTAACAAGATTTTAATGGATCAACCAGCAACAAGTGCTGGACTCTCTAACTAGGTGGGAGACTTCCCTGCCTGAGCCCCCGGGGCCAATTCTAAGCTCCGCACACACCCAGCCCCCTTTGCCTTGCCACGTCTTTGAGCTGCAGATCTGGGATTCCAGTCAGCAGGCTGTGTGTCTCACACTACCTCTAAAACCCCCAACTGTTGAGCCCTGACGATTTTCCCACACCTTACCCTGGGGTGTGACAGCACACAAAGTCAAAGTATTTAAAACCTTTTGAACTCATTAAAATAGAGAGGCAACTAGGGTCTGCTAACTCTGCTTTCTCGGATCCAATGCTCCCTTTCCCCACTCACTATTGTCCCCCCAAACCCACAACCTCAGTAGAACCCATTGTTAAAGACATGCCTAGCTAACCCTAGTGGCCTGCAAACAATAAGGTCATATTAATTCCCACTTGTGCTGGTTTATCTTCGGTGGAGCAATAACCCACAAGCTGCCTCCCAATTAGCATCCCTCCGAGGCCATAAAAGACATGACTAGAGGCCAAAATCACACTTTCCCACAGGGGCCAAAATTGTCATATGTCTCAGAAAGCTATATATTTTTATCCAGTACTGATCTGAAATGCTCCAAAAAAAGAATTTTTCCTTAAATTATGAGAAGAAGCATAGAAGTAAAAACAAATGAATGTCCTGTACTTAGTAACTTAGTACTTCTTGGGAAAGAGATACATTTGGTGAGGAGAAAAATCTCTGAACCTCAGAAGACAGTATGAAAGGAATATATTTTTATTAGTAAAAACATTAGGAAACAATTAGTGAAATTCTTTTAGGCAGTTTTTTAAAAAACAAGTGTATCCCATCAGCCAACCACGGTGTAAATACCTACTGAGCTCTGCTCATGCTGAGATGAGGAAAACAGCTTCAGGTTTAAGAGACTGAGTTTTAGAAGCACATAAGTAGGGGAGCATCTCCTGGGTTCTTTTTTTTTAATAGATACAAGAGCTGGGGTGTAGGCCAGAGGTGCAGAGGATGAGAAGATTCACCAAAGACAGAGCAGGGAGCAGAACAGGCAGATCCACTGAAATACACTGGTGAGGAGAGCAGCAGGCAAGTCAGGAGAAGTCTGCTGCCCCATGTAGCTTACCTCCCTGGCCAGGATTGAACTTGTGCTACAGTGGCTGCGGATAGCTTCATTGTGCTGTGACTTAACCCCTTGTGCCACCAGAGAGGTCTCATCTTCTGGGTTCTTACTGTGGATTTTTAACCTGACTCTCCCACAACGAATTATATGACTTGGGGTGAGTAACTTAAACCTCAGTCTCTTACTCTGTAAAATTGAGCTAATTAAATCTTGATAGGACTGCAGTTAGTTTAGATGACAACTTAATGTTCTGTGTTTCTACATACAATATTATAGGCTAGACTAGGACAACAACATGAGATAAGTGCCTACTAAGGAAGGGTTGGATGGCTGAATGAGAAATGTTCACTGTCCTCAAAGAACATGTAGTCAAGGGAGGAAAAGTACAAACATCTATTTAGAATGTAATATAACATGTGCCTCACTGAGGTTGGACAAGGGTGCTGTGGAACCAGGATGTAGGCAGTCTGATCCACGGCCTTCACTCTTCATCATCACATCCTACACTAGACGTCCTCGAGCAGCAAAATGGCAGGATGGATCCATTTGGCTCTCAATCTTGTGATGTGAGATAATTCCAAATACAGTTGGCCAATTTCTATGACCTTTTGGGGCCCACTAAAACCAGTCATACATGTGCCCTTTTCAAAATCTGAATGACTTTCAGAAAGTGATCCTCCCTCAAGGGACTTTGACCACTTCATTTATTTTCTTGAAAATTTTCAAGTCCAGTTCACAGCACACAGTCATTCAGGTGTACAGGATCTTCCATCAGAATCATCCCATAGGATGAAAATGTCAAAATCAGTTTCCTGGAGTTGAAAAACAAAAGTGTCTTTTCCCTAAAATTGTCTTGATAGCAAAATTTATGAACTTAGAAAGATGCCCTGAGGGATGAGGTAAAAGGTTCATTTGAAGGGTCATTTTCAGTTGGACCAGGGGAACACCCTGGAGAAGAAACTCTGTTGGGCTCCATAGGACAGACTATATGTCACGACAGTTACAATTATTTTACAAAGTGTTGCCTGTGTGTCAAGGCTAGTGGATGGGGCAGTATTTTACTCAAGAAACCTGAACAAGATGGAGTCACGGACAGAGGCTGGTGTGACTTATAGCTAGCTTGGCGATCAGTGAGGTATATCCACATGTCAATGATGTTTGGAGAGACTGAGGGCCCTGTGAAGCTATCTGGAACTTCAGTCTAGAAGGGATGCTAAAATATTTATTTATAATGTATCTTTATTACATCATTCATGTTTGTACAATTACGATTTCCACATGAAATTCACAACCAGTTCACCCATGCACTACCACCATAGTTCCTTGTGCTCTTCACACCCCTATCCTGATCCTTCTCCCTCCTCCTTCCCTACTGAATGATTCCGACATATAGTTGCCTGATGATTTTTATTTTTACTTTATTATAGTTACTTTTATTTTCCCCTGATCCTTTATTTGATTCCTCTACATTCCTCCTATAAGTGAAACCATTCAATATTTTTCTTTTTCTTTCTGGCTTATTTCACTGACCATAATCCCTTCCAACTCTATCCATATTGCTGTGAATAGCATAAATTTATGCTTTTTTATTGCTGAGTAATATTCCATTATGTAAATGTACTGCAAAGATGCTAGAATCTTACTGCAATACATTTGAAAGCATGGCCCACTATAACTTAGGTTCCCACACAGGTCTACTACAGAATGGTCAAGTACAGATAAATTGGTTTCTTTGCCACAAAAGAAGATAGGTTTTGAAGTAAAAATTAGAACCAGTTATCTCTCATGAAATCCCCCCTTTACCAAATAAACTTGGACATAACTTCAAGATTGTCAGTTTGAAAGGATGACAAATTTCTTTTTTTTAAAGATGTATTTATTTATGCATACATGAACTGAG
Source organism: Galemys pyrenaicus (assembly GCA_019455555.1). Lineage (NCBI taxonomy): Eukaryota > Metazoa > Chordata > Mammalia > Eulipotyphla > Talpidae > Galemys > Galemys pyrenaicus. Next base: position 8,012,033 of record JAGFMF010011568.1, read on the forward strand.
GTGTAGGCCAGAGGTGCAGGGATGAGGGGGTGAGAAGATTCACCAGGGACAGAGTAGGGAGCAGAACAGGCAGACTGGCTGAAATCCACTTCTGAGGGGTGCATCAAGCAAGATAGAGAGGTCTGCTATACTATGTGGGTCAGCTCCTTGACTGCCTGGGGAGTGGGTGGCTGGTGATAGCTTGTTAGTGCTGTGTCTTTAACCCCTGTGCCACCAGGAAAGCCTCAAATTTCTATCCTTCCCCTGCTCTTCACCCTTACCTCATCCAGTTGGTCCAGAAGGACAAACAGCTATTAGTGAGTCCCAAGACAGAGAGATTGAGCATGACTTGGGGATGGTTCAGCAAATCATCAGGACAGGTAAACAGATGTGATCACCTCAGTGAGCAGAGCCCAATGAAGGGAACCAGGACCCACTATAGCAGATGCCTGGGTCAGCTGCATCTGACAGGACAGATTGCAGGTTCAGGACATGGAAAGCGTGTACCAGTGCAAAGAGGTGATGGCAGCAACAACTCCAGAATTTCAATTTAAGAAAGGCTTATAGGCAGCAATTTGACTGGAAGAGGATTCGAGAAGTTAAATATGTATAGCACTTTATACCAGATGAGGAAAATCCAGTTTTCCATATCAGAAAATGCAAGCACTGTGGCGATTTGGTAGCAGAGCTGGAGTTTCCCAGCACACATGCATAGACCACCCCTGCCTGACAGGCAAATCAAGGTTCGCTGGATTCAGAATTCTCCAGGTCACTGCACAAAGATCCCCAGCAGAATGATGGATTTAGAAACTATAACACACGGTGTCATGCTAGAAAAGTCAACTGCAGATGTCCTGTCCCGGCAGAGAAGGGGCAGAGAGACAGGGCAGCCTCATCCACACAGTACAGCATCTCACAGGGAGGGTGTCTGGAGGGGACACTAAGAGGAGGGGGTGCTAGATTCCACTTAATTTGTTTCTGGCCTCCAGTCCAGATTGGTCTGGGAGGCAGGGCCAAGCTGCAGGTGGGAGATCTGTGTGGCCAGCTGCGACCTAACTGGAGGAGGCTGAGTCAGGGGAAATGAGAAGGGCAGTGGGGGTGGAGCTGGGGAAGACATGCTGAAATGAACCCTTGAATGTTCTAGGGGGGTAAGGGACAGACGGGTCACTCTGTGTGGGGAAGGAACTTCCTTCCTGCTTTCTTTATTTTCCTTCCACACTCTTCCCTTACAGGCAACCATCCAGAGGCAAGATATGCTGTCTCGAGGAAGAAGAAATAAAAACAGCCTTTAGATTGCCGGAGGTCACGTCCTGTTTGTACCATGTGGGTCAGCTCCTTGACTGCCTGGGGAGTGGGTGGCTGGTGATTGCTTGTTAGTGCTAGAAAAGAGCAGAGCACTACCTGTCCCACAGAGACCGCCTAGAGGATGAAGCGAGTGTGTGAGCACTGTCTTCAGAGCCTTGGCAAGGTATAAACCCACAAATTCCCTTTTTCATTTATTTAAAGGAACTGCTAACCACGTCAGTCACTAAAGTATTTTTTTTTTCCTTACTGCAGATGTTTCTGCAAAGTCTTCCCTTGAGAGCTGAGTAAGCATACAGTCAGCCAAGAGGTGGCGTCCAGGACTCTTTTATCCTTAATCCATTTGGCTGAGAACTTAATGAGGAGGCCCAAGTAACGAGAGAACAGCCAGAGAGAGAGAAATTGTACCTCTGCTCCCTTTTCCAACTCCAGTAGTTTGGATTGATGAATAACCTAAGAAATATTTACCACTTTTTAATTTTCAGATGAAATGTAACATCATTAGTGTGTAAATCTTCTGAAGTCTGCCCTTCTTCAACCAAGTGGCAAGTATTTATTAAAAAGTCCATGTTCTCTATAGGGGAGCAAGATGCCAGGGGAGTATAGCATGCTATTGTTAGTACTTAAATGCACAATAAACTACCCCCAAGAAACTCAAAAACAAAGAAGTAAGATTGATCTCGGAAAAACAAAATGTAAAACCAGTACTTGTAAAAATAGGCCAACTCACATTAGGGTGTCCGTTAGGGAAGCAGCAGGCTCGTCAACCAGCCGAAGGACTATGGCAGGGTTGGCCAGAGCTGTAAAGGAGAGGGTGAGATGCACTGAACTCCAGCTCATGATCTAAAGACACAGTGAGGCCTCTGGGGCCCTAGCTGCATCTGGATGATTGTAGTTCTAGACATAAAATACACTGTTCTTGAACTCACCGGCCTCAGGATCATTATTGTCGTGATTCTCAGAATCCTCCCATAGACCCACGGAGGAAGATGGTGACAGCTGAGACTCCAAATATGGTTCTGTCCCCTCAGCAGTTTGGGGTCTTATAAATTGACCTGGTTTCTTAATTTAAAAATAATTTTGTTTCTGCATTGCCCTTAAAAGAATGGTTCTTTAAAACCTTAGTGATAATGGTAAGTGCAGTCAACACTTACTGAATGAACAAATTAATAAAAGTGGGCTTCAGCACCTATCAAGATTGAAGATTTGCTGTTGAGTCATAGGATATCCTCATCAGCACTGCTTTTCCATGAGCAGCTTGAGAAATATCCTGCAGGTCTTTCCTGACCTATGAACCATGTGCACTGTAGTTCCTTGCTCACAGATGGCAGCTAGCATGTTTCTCAAACAGACCAACACAAAATGGAATAGGCTCGGTGAATGGTGGGGCAGGAACTTTCACACTTCTGAGAATAATATAAAGCAAAAAATAACCACTAAATTAAATAGTTCATGGGCAGGAAAATAAGAGTGGTTGAGAAGAGCCTTGTGGGAAAGATAGACTTGGGTTGATTTCCATAGACAGAAAATTGATAGAATACAATCAATACAGGATAGAAACACATGGGACATGGAAAGAAGGTGGGACTATTAAGAGCAGAAGGTTTTGGTTTTGAAGTGCTAGAATCTGACTTGGAGACTAAAGAACTGAATAGATCTTGCGGAGTCTTAAATACCAGTCTGTTGTTGCATGTTCTTGATACAGAAACAAAGCTGGTAAAATTGACTTGGTAATAGAGCCTGGGTCGCGTCACAGATGATAGGGACTAGAAGTGAGAGAATAACTAATACTTAAATACTAAAGTGTGGTAAGTAGACTGCGGAGTCTATATTTGGGATGTTATCCCTCCCCTCGACATTAATATTTTCTCTGACATTCTATTGCGGTGACTTTGTCCACTGTGCTATACTGGCTTCTGCTAGACATGCCTTATCTCATTTAACTCTCCCAACAAATGTGAACTACATGCTCTTATACCCAGCTTGTAAGTAAATAACAGAGGTGATGGTCAAGTAACTTTCTCAGTGCCATGCAGCTGACCAGAAGCATAGCTCTGAACTCAAATTCAAGTCTGCCTGAGCTGAACACCATCAATCCTGTGTGGGAGTACGTGTGTGTGTGAACAGTTTTCTTGCTATCTAGGGAAATTAGGAAAAAAAATTTCTTAGCAGAAGGTTTAGAAGTCAAGTTCTGTATTTGGCACCTAGCTTCGGGTTTTTGTTATTGCTGTTGTTTTTATGCTTATATCAGCATCACATGTTGTCCAGTAAAATTTGCTCTCAACAAGCATTAATTAATCAACAAGCATTAATTAAGCATTAAAAAAGTGAAACTCTCAAATATATTTAATTCTTAATCTTAAACTGGGTCAGCATTAATTAACACAGTAAATCAAATAGGATTAGAGAGGCTTAAAGTTTACTACGTAATCCCTCTCATGGAGCCTAAGAATACAGTGTAGGTTGGCAATAGTGGCAGAATGGAATCATCAGCACACACGCTCCTATCTTCCTGTTTCTCCACTGTTAACACAGAGCATCTTCAAGGTCACCCCCAAGTCCATTTTGGTACTGAAGCTCTAACCATCAAACCCATGATCTAGGCAGCAGTCTAAGGAAGAGAACAGACAAGAAAAAATGCCCTGCCTTTGTATATCTCTGTCATGGGGTGCACTTTCTAGATGTCCCTGCCAACAAATTCAACTTGGAACGAATTGGCCATTCCAAGCCACAAAGAGGGCTGGAGATGTGTCTTCTAGACAGTAATGAGCTCAGCTAAAAATGTGTCAGGAAGAAGGCAAGAATAGCTACTGAGTAGGCAACTACCCATCTATGCCACTCAGATAACCTATTTCAGCAAGGAAGCCAAAAATTAATTTAAATTTAGAATGTATTATAAGATTCCATTTGCATGTGAAAAAATGGAAATCTGAGTTTCTATAGCACTTTACTGCAGGCCAAAGAAGGAAAAGTTTTGAAAACACTTTGAGGGGTTTTAGGTGTTTGTTTTCAATTTGAGTAATGACCTTTTGGTATTTTAATGTAAGAGCTTTGTTTTTTGTAAGCTTAGTTTTTTGAGACCTGTCAAAATTTGCTTTTGATAGATTTCTTTATAAGCTCTTAGAATAGGGAGGGCAGTATCTGAAGTGTGAGAAATAAAGCTTTAGGGCTTGGGAAGGTTGATACTGTGTCTAGGGAGCATTTGTTAAACAGTGAAAAGATGCAAATAATCGCTAACCTAGGACCCTTTTTGAAGAGCTCAGCTTTGTTCATAGAACTTTTACCTCGAGACTGGAGGATGGAAATTGTGTAAAATTTTTAAAACCGATCCCAAAGAGAATTATCTTGCTTCCCACAAGAAATGGCCTTTTATTTGGTAGACTCCTTTGCACCTTGTGTTTTATTCCTTTATGGATCAGTATGATTAAGCAGCCTTGGAAACTTTTCAAGAAGATCAAAGTTCAGCCATCATTCAAGCAATTCTGATTTTTCAGAACTCATGAAAAGGACCTACTGTCCATAAAAAGGACACATGATTTCTCAGATTTGGCCAATTTATAATAAATACATGAAAACAGTCTCTGAAGAATGATTCTAAATTTTCTGATAATGCCAGAAATAAAAAATCAGCAGAATTGTTAAGCTCTACCATTTTTTATATTTTCAAATTAGTGTAAGAACATTATCCAACTTAGACTAACTTCAGAGCACCATTGTGAGACACTTCGAAGTTTAGATAACAGTTCCAGTTCACCTCTAAGTAAAACAGTGACCTATTTTTAGAGGGGTTTCAGTGTTTTGCCACACTGGAAATAAACATCATCATCATTCCTTCTATTTCAATGAGCACAGCTGTCTGGGTGGAGATGTAAACATCCCCTGGCGTGTTGTGAATCCAAACACAACAATGTCAGGCTGGTTTGTGAGAACCAGGAAACGAAGCTGACTGCAAATGGCACAAGAACTGATCCATTCTTATTATCTAATTTAAATGAAGCAAGAGCTAAAAGATAGACAATACTTTTGGGTCTCTACTGGAAATTCATTCTTGCGTCCATCCACACTTCAGGAAATGCAAAAACTATGGAATTCCATCTGAATCTTATTTTTATTTTCCATTAAATATTTCTATTTCTTTTATGTGACATCTTGGGTTATCTCACTGGCCAGGGAGAGTCTTCCTTTCCCAGGGATAAGTAATTCCTAAGATAATAAGGTTCTTGTGAACACACCTTTCATTTGCAAACCAAACAATCCTGAGTCAGTATCCCCTAATCACCTCCTGTTTCTGTATTTCTTGCCCCAAGTCAAAATTTCTGCTGCCTTAAGTCAACCCAGAGCAACAGCCCCTATGCCCCAAAGCCTGGCAGAATCATGCAAACTAGCCATTCTTGGGACTCCTCCACCCTGCCTTGCCTTTCCCACAGAAAACACAATAGGGTTTCTGACCTCTGCTTTCCCCCAACTCCTTTCTGTCTCCTGACCAACATTGCTGTTTCCCATATGGCCCTGAATGGCATAGCATGTGCCCTCCTCATGGGAAATGGAAGTAATAAAAATCTTTCAGTGACAATCACTTCTACAAATTAAAGCTGCACAGGTCCCACCATCAATACAAACTCCTATTTACTAATACACATCCGCCATCCAGTCTGCTGGCCAGTGTGTGTGCAGTTGGATAAATACTGTATCTGACAGGAGAAAAATAGAGAGCATCAGGGGCCTCCCTGGTGGCTGAGGGGTTAATGACAGTGCTATCAAACTATGGCCAGACATTGCAGCATGAGTTCGATCCTGGCTAGGGAGCTGACCCACATGGTGTAGCAGAACTCTCCTGTCCTGCCAGTTGCTCTCCTCAGCATTGTGTTTCAGTCCATCTGCATGTTCTGCTCCACTCTGTCTCTGGTGAATCCTCTCACCACCACCCACACATACACCTCTGGCCTACAGCCCAGTTCTGGTATGTATAAATAAATCTTTAGAAAAAAATATATATATGGTATCAGAAAAGCCTTATCTCATAAGGATCTGATACAACTGTGCCTATGCTTTTTCCAATGCTATTAACAAGAGGAAATTTCCTTACAGAAATCCTACGCACTCATACCAAGATGCAGGCTCATGTCCTCTTTGCTCCCTGGATCACTGTGATCTCCCACACTCACCTACAGTGGCCAACAAAGTCTGGACCACAGATATGTCTTCTTTCGCCATCACATTATGTTTAAATACATTTAAGCCAACATTCTTTTTTTTCTTTTATAACTTTATTTAGTTAGTTATATTTGACATCATTTGTATTCCCCAGGGAGTTCCCACCACCATTCCACCAGTGCACCATCACCTCAGTCCCTTGTGCTCTATCTGCCTTCATCCCCATTTTTGCCCTCCCTTCCTTCCCCTCCCCCCACCCCATGGTCCCTTTGGTTTATCTTTGACCTTTTGGTCTTGTTGAGTTTTTTGTTTGCTTTTGGTTGTAATTGCCCATTTCCTTGAACTTATACTTCTTCTTTGTTGTTGTTGTAGTTGTTGCTCTTTCATATTCCTCCTAATAGTGAAGCCATCTGATATTTTTCTCTTGCCTTCTGACTTGTTTCACTGAGTATAATTCCTTCTAGTTCCATCCATGTTTCTGTAAATGGTCCTAGTTTGTCATTTTTGATTGCTGAATAATATTCCATTGTGTTTATGTACCACATCTTCTTGATCTAGTCAAGAAGGGTTATTTCCAGGTCTTATCAATTACAAATAGTGCTGCAGTAAACATAGGAGTACAGGTTAAGCCAACATTCTTAAATGTCACATAAAATTCTAGATTTCCAGCTTCTTTTAAAATTTGAAAACTTTGGGCCTCCCTGGTGGTGCAGCAGGCTGAGTGCTGCATTGTGAAGCATTGGTGGCACAGCAGCATTAGTTCGATTCCCGGCCAGGGAGGAGACCCACCTGGTGCAGATTTCTCCTGCCTCACCCACTGCTCCCCTCAGCAGTGTATTTCAGTAGATCTTCCTGTTCTGCTCCCCAGTCTGTCTCTGTGAATCCTCTCACTTCCCACACCTCTGACCTGTACCCCAGCTCTTATATGCATAAATAAAAAGTCTTTTTTTAAAAAAGCTTAAAATAAAACAAAATTTGAAAACTTTGATGGTGCCAGCCTATTTTCCTATATGACCACCACCAGTTAGCTCCAAGGAGAAGGTATACTGAGCTGGATCATGTCCTCTGCAGCCCGGCACAGCCCTTGCCAGAGTCCTTTGGTTCAAGACACACGATTTTCAGTGGCCTCTTGGCCTTGTGCCTGCTCAGTTAATTGTTCTATACAAAGATGCTTTCCTGGATACTTGATGGTACTGACTCATGTTGTAGAGCAAGGGGCTGTGGAACTGGACATTGTTACAGTAAGAGGCATTTAACCTGGGATTAAATAAGAGACTAGAAAACAACATTTTTCCCTTTTTAAAATATCTTCAAAATAATCTGGGTGTTGTACAACATAGAGACAGCCTCTCCCAAGTGCCTACTAGAGTTCTTGGAGGAGAACCATAGTGGAGTGGGGAGGCCAAGGAGGAGAGGAAGCACAACATACTAAAGACTGAGGTACGTTCAAGTAATTGTTAGAATTGGGAAGAATTTTCAGGGACTTTGCAACCAATAAGGCCGGAAGCAGAAACATGCGCCCTGGTGCACAAACGTAAGTTCACTTGAAACCGTCAATCTGTACACCTGAAAAAAGGTGGAACAATCTTTACCTTCCCCCCACTTCCTAACATGTTAGTTATGAGAAACAGAACTACCCTTAAAAGTAACTACATAAAAAGAATGGAATAACAACCGTTGAATAAATAAATTAAATAACACTCTTCTCTTCCCCGCCCCCCAAAAAAGAAGCAAAGTTGAGCTTGTTGAGATTATGGACTTTTTTCTTCTTGGCTGACTTCTGTTTACTAGTTTTTTTACTTCTGTTTACTAGTTTACTAGGACTGCATTTGTAATAATAAAAAAGTAAACACCATTATCAATTTTTAAACTTTTTAAAACATAAGATAAAATGGTGAGTTATCACACTGTCCAACAGAATGGCAGAATAGACTTTTCAGCTAACAATTACATTTTTAGTCAATATTTATTAAGTACATTGATTACTAAGTGATTTACTATCACCTCAGTTCGTCCTCGTGGCATCCCATTTACATTTGAGAACTTGAGCTTTGGTACAACACAGTTACAGCCTGAACAGTCTTGGAAAAATTAAATAACTTGCTTCAGGTCCCACAGCTAGGAAATGGTAGAGAATAGATCCCTCGGATTCATGCCCCTTCTTCAGCAATGACCATCGGGCGCACAGCCTCCTAGCGCACCGGCCTGCAGAGGGCGCCAGGAGACACCTCGCCGTCCACGGAAGAGTAAACTGGTCCAATTCTTTTACAAAGTATTGGAGCAGTGCACGTTGCAGGCTTTAAAGAATGCTCACATACTTTGCAAGTAATATCTCTAGGAGTATACATTGAGAAATCAGACTCATAATGCCTCCAAAATTTTATGAATAGGCTGTTCATGTATATTATAGTGAGAAAATGGAACACCTATAAGTAAAAGAAAGGAAACCATTAGATATATGATAGTTTCAATTTAAAATTACTTTGAATGGCATGCCAGTTTTCTAAATTAAAAAAGGGGGCATGAAAGTATATTCCATTATTAGGTGAAAAACTTTTTATACTTGTTTTATAAATAAATAAAACATATTTATGTATATGTGCATAGAAAAATGATGGGGAAGCAAGTCATATAACTGTTATTCATCATGGTGACATTATAGATTTTTTTTTAAAAACTTCCCTGCATTCTATGTTTATTATGATGAATATATTCTTTTCATATTCAAAAAATAAAATTCTCATAAAAGATTCATTCTTCAAAAGACTAATGTATACACAACCCTAAGGATTGTACCTGTGTATCAAATATGCTTTTATTTTAAATTTTCAGATTTCTGGCTTAATTCCTAGAATTAGAAATAAATTTTAAGGGCCTCCCCTGGTGGCGCAGTGGGTTAATCAGCGCACTGTGAAGCAGACCGCAGCCACTGCAGCACGAGTTCGATCCCTGCTGCCTGCCAGGGAGGGGGACCCACATGGTGCGGCAGACCTCTCCTGCTGTGCCCGCTGCTCCCCTCAGCAGTGTACTTCTGTTATCTGCCTGTTCTGCTCCCCGCTCTCTGTGGTGAATCCTCTCGCCCCCCGACACCTCTGGTCTGTGCCCCAGTGCTTGTATGCATAAATAAATAAATCTTTAAAAAAAAAGAAATAAATTTTAAACATTCATATGAGCAATGTTAGTATTAATAATGCAACATAATAAATTTATCTCTCCTGGGGTCCACCAAATTGAAATTTGATCATTATTAGGAAAAAATTAGAAACGTGTGTTTTTGGGGTTTTGTTGCTGTTTATTTACAGCAAATGCCAGTTTATCTTGAATCTAACCTACTGGAAAACTAAGATAATTATTTTATCCTTTCCAATTGAAGGGTAATTACTGTTTGTATGATGACTCTAAGGCATTACAAGACCCTGAAGTACCTTCAAAGCCATCATTACATTACACTTAAACTAGTTTCATTAAGACTATTTACTATGCTGAAATCTCTAAAAACTGGCTAACCTATAGTTGGTACATTTGGTTACTTTCAGTACCTGAAATTGTCTAATAATCATAATGCCCTATTCCCTGACCCTTTTGAGTAAACTGGAGTGAGTTAAATATTCGTTAGAATTTGTTCATATTCTGGGCCTCCCTGGTGGTGCAGGGGGTTGAGTGCAGCACTGTGAAGTATCCGGGGCACAGCAGCACAAGAATTCGATCCCGGGTCAGGGAGGGGCCCCACATGGCGCAGCAAACCTCTCCTGCGTCTCCCGCTGTTCCCCTCAGCAGTGTATTTCAGTCCATCTGCCTGTCTGCTCCCCGTGAATCCTCTCACCTCCCGTGACTCTGGCCTGTACCTCAGCTCTTGTATGCATAAATAAATAAATCTTTTTAAAAAAAAGAATTTGTTCATATTCTAAGGAATATAGAATGGGAAGTATGAAATGTCCCTGGTTCCTTACTCTACTCTTTCCCTATGACTTGGGGGCTGGGAGTTACAGAATTTATTGAACTGGTAAAAGGAGAAGAAATCCAGCTTATGACTCAAGAATACCTGGGAATGGCTCAGTCTAAAGTTAATTGATAGTAAGACTGCCAAGTACTGTAAGCAAAGGGATGTGAAAGGAGGCTTCAGCATGACTGCTAAAAGAAAATTAGAAGCCAAAATTCTGGCAAGAGCTGAGCTTGGAGGGAGCCCTGCTGTGAAACTGAGGATGCTCCAGGCAGAGGACAATGGTAGCAGAACCACCCTTTTCATTGTTCCTGGTGAAAAATCAGTGTGCTGCTCTCCTGAGAAACAGATGGGGCTTCAGCTTTGGGGTCAGCATGCTGAGTCTTGATCACCTAGATTGTCCTTTAGAGGAGCTGCTTTGGCTTCCCTGAAATCATGTGGTTGCTGTTTAGGACCAGACAGTAAGGATGGAGCTCCCAAGACAGGTGCAGCAGGCAGGTGAGCAGTGCTGGGCGGCAATGTTGTTTCCCTCCGCGGGGAGTCCAAGAGCCATAAAGACTATCCCAGCATCGCTGCATCGCAACTGCCTTGAGGGTTTCTAGATCTACCCATGGACAATTGATCAAACAGTTAGAAGGGTACTCATTCCCAGAAATAACTACTATTGCACCAAGAAGTCCTCAAAGCTAGTGGCTAAATGGAAGGTGTCCATTTAAAGTTGTGCTGTGCTGTCCAATATGGCAGCAACTAGTCACACGTGGCTATTTAAATTAATTAAAACTAAATATCCAGTTCCTCACACTAGTCACATTTCAAGCGTTCATAAACCACATGTGATTAGTAGCTACTATATTGGACCAGGCAAATATGCAACATTTCCATCATGGTAGAAAGTTTGACTGAACTCATGTTTAAACCAACATTGATATAGATTGAAACTATGAGTTTTATGAATTTTTAAGACAAAATAAAAAACTAAGTAAATATTTGTGCTTGTACCTGGCTGCTTTGTGTCAATCCCTGGACCTTTAGGTGTACCAATTTATCCTTCTCTTGTTGGGAGTACTCAGCAGGAGTATTTGAGAAGCTTTGCCATTGTGATCAGCATCTAGAACATTACATCCTCCCCTAACATCAGACTTGGTTGAATGCTTTCTAGAAGCAAGATTTTGAAGTAAAGTCTATTTTCTGGGCTTTTTTGCTTTTAAACAGCTCCTTGCCTATAGATAACCATTAGCTACTCTCAGAAGCAGAAAAGCAAGCTTTAAAATTTTTTCTAACCCAAGTCTTCAAACCCCTTCTCATTCTTTGGTTGAAACTAACCAACTAGTGGAGAGTCACAGGCAGATTATCGATAACTCAATTCCTCCAGCTTGAAGACGGGTCAGCTCTGCTCAGAAAGGGGCAAATGTTTGTGACTCAAGGGTTCTTTCCAGAGTAATTTTAGCATTTATTAGTCATTGTGTGCTCTAGAATACACGGTGTCTCTAAGGACCTCCTGCTTCCTGCGGCCGATGTTTTAACCTCCACCCCACCTTCATGAGGGTCATACAGCTTGAGAAGAATGCTCTCTAACCCAACAATTGACTATATCTTAAGCACAATAAGCTGACCTTTTAGAAAAAAATGGGGCTGAAAGTCAAACCTTGTAAAATAATTCAGACATTTTATAGTGTTGTTCTGATTACATACAATTCCCACAAGAAGGGAAGTACCTTTAAAATAAGGACTATTCAATACTAGTACAGGATTTCCTCTTGTTGTTGATAATTTCCTCTTAACAGAAGACACAACGAAGTCCAAGCGAAATTCAAAGGAGGTGTCCAGAGACAACGCGGCATCTAGGTTCTGCGGGAAACATTGTTCAATCTAATTGATGTTTTCCTTACAAAGCAATAGAATGAGTAGCTATTTTTATCCAAAACAGAATAGATTCCCCCAAACTTTTGATTTCCCCACCCCCATCTAGTTTTATATATAGTCAAAATCACAACATGTACCTTTTCAAAGGCAACATTTGCAAGATGAGTTATCAACAATGGACACATTAAAAGCCAAACTATGTTCTCACTCACAAGGCAAACCTTTACCAGTCACAGAATTTTGAATCATGGAAATTCTGAATCAACCATTACATTTCAGCGGATTCTACTCAGCAAATGTACTATACAGAAAAGGCTCCTCAGCCTCCACAAAACTGAAACATATTAGTTAGAAAACTGGCCCATATACCATCTCATCAGTTTAAGTTACCTATAAAGGTCTTTGGTTATATATGGTCGCCTTCTCTAAACAGATAGTAAAATTTGCCCCTTGTGTATACAACGGTGATAAATCAGTAGTCTCATTTTGGCAGAACATTTTTCTAATTTCCTCCCTTCAGTCAGAGCACACAATTCAATCTTCCCAATTTGGCCTGACTTTCTAGAAATAAACTAAGGTTATCCTTTGTCCAATTACATAAACAGACCTAATGAAGAAAGTGGTCTATATTTTAGATTCAATTAAGTATAGGCTACAATTATAAAAAATAAAACTTCCTAGAAGGAACACTTGTAACAAGAAATCTACTAAAGCCTATCACAAGATGGACTTTTTAGAATTTTAACATGAGAACTTCATGAAATAAATGGATACCAGTCAGCATAGCCCAGATCCCAATGGCAGGCATTGAAGAAATGCTTTTGAATGAATAAATGAAAAATGAATGTACAGGCTTATTAATGTTGACAGTAATTATGTTTTTCAGGTCATGCCAGCAATCTGGTTGTTATAGTCTCTCACAATAAGAACTACTAGACAGGCCTCCATGGTGGTGCAAGGGGTTAAGTCTCAGTACTATGAAGCTATTGGCAGCCACTGCAGCATGATTTCAATCCCCGCCCAGGGAGCTAACCCATATGGCACAGCAGACCTCTCCTGTCTCACCTGCTGCTCCCCTCAGCAGTGTATTTCAATCAATCTACCAGTTCTGCTCCTCTCTCTGTCTCTGGTGAATCATCTCACACCTCCTCCCTCTCCCTCCTCACACCTCCTCCCTCTCCCTCCCCACACCTCTGGCTTACACCCCAGCTCTTGCATGCATAAATAAATAAAATAAATCTTTGAGGAAAAAAAAGACCAATTAGACACCACTTATTTGGCTTCATTTGCTCCTATTACCATTTATATAAAAGATGATGGGCTCCTGAGTCAGAAAGCCCAGATGACCAGATTAGAATTCCAGTTCCAAAACTCAGGAGCTATTTACCTTACTGGGCAAGTTACCTCACTTTCTCTGGAGACTCATTTTCCCCTTCAGTAGAACAAGTACAGTCATAAAGACTACTTTATTGTGCTGTGAACCTTAGAGGAGATAAGGGTGTAGACAGCCAAACCTGATGCCTGACAATAGGACTCAAACAGTACTACAAACTACAATGTTAACAAGAAATACATTTTAAAAAGTAAAAAGAGGGAGGGAGGGAGGGAGGGAGGGAGGGAGG
>JAGFMF010011568.1:8025942-8049601 GCA_019455555.1 Galemys pyrenaicus
GAAGGAAGGAAGGAAGGAAGGAAGGAAGGAAGGAAGGAAGGAAGGAAGGAAGGAAGGAAGGAAGGAAGGAAGGAAGGAAGAAGGAAGGAAGGAAGGAAGGAAGGGAAAATGGAACTATCTGAGCCTGGGCAAAACCAAAAGAATAAGGAGGCCTTTAAGGATGGGGTCCAGGTACTTCCAGGAACTCAACCTCAGGCTCAGGCATAGCCAGACACTTCTTACCTTCCCCCAGAAAACTGAAACACAGCCCTTCACCACAGATCATCAATCACTGCCTAACTTTCTTTCATAATTTGCATATTATTGTAACAATGGGAATGTGACTGGCTTGAAACTAATTTGCATAGTGGACCTGGGGAGGGCTAGCTCACCCTTTCTTTGTGCATATAAGTCCTACTCATGCCCAAACAACCCTAACACAATCCAAATGCTTCTTGGGTCTCCGTCTGAGAACTGAAGTCCTAAAGCCCTAAATAAATGCCTTTTCTTTGGGCCAGCTGGAGCAGGTATGGACTTCTTAGTTAACAACGTTATTATAAAGTATTTGTTACTATTGTCTTCATAATCATCATTAATGTGTTTTTATTTTGCCCTTGCTGTAATGGTAACTCCGAAGCCAAATTCTCCCTGGCAAGTGTCTTTTAGTGGTCCAAGAATGGCTTACAAGTTCTTTTAGCCTCAAGATGACATTTTTCTTCTTTCCTACTTAACAGCTGCTACCAAAGTTGTCTGTGTCAACTCAAAGCTGCCAAGACCACACGTCTTTCCTGCCTCCTTTCCAGATGCCCTGTGGTCTGAAGACTTCCTTCTCAAGGGAATGGAGCTGCTCCATTCTCCACTTGACTTTGATAGTGACTGTGGAGAAAATAACTTGCATCCCAAATCATTCACAGCTGAAGTTCAGCCTGGGGTTCTTAGTACCATTTAGTCATTTTAGTGGAGCACATTTTAAGTTTGGTGGACCCGCTTTATTATAAGTTCTGGCAGGAATCCCTGGGGATTGAGCTGGATGAAAATCTAAATGACAGATACCACATTGCATTCAAAACAACCCTTTGTCTTCCAAGACCAATTGTCCTTGTTTTTCTCAGTCCTCTCTTCCCTTGAGTTCTCAGAAGTCACCTGGGTTTTCCTGTAAATCTGTCACTGTCCCCTAGACAAGCACAGATATGACTGCAACCTTGGGTAGGGCCAGCCTGAGGACCCCAATGGAAGGCTTCTCCTTCCCCCATAGCCCTATAGTAATTCTTCAAGCCTTGAATTATTTGGCCTCTCACTCCCCCAAAGCCCTTGAGGCAATTCCTCAAGCCTTGAATTATCTGGTCAAAATATCATTAAATACTACACAATAGAATACCAAAGAGCCACCCCAGCTCCCTGTGCAAACTGAAGAAGAGGCTATTAGCAAGTGGAAGCTCTGATCCACCCATACTAGTACACTTATTCAGGCCCAAGCACATGAGAGTTACCACTCCTCACTTTTCACATTCCCTAAGCACAGTTTTTGCCCCAGGCGAGTTTTATCAGGTTGGACACGCAGCCATGACCACATCCTTGCGTCCTGAGAGAAGAAAGGATTTGTTTTTGAGTAATAAATTACTTTTAGCAGAAACCTTAATAAGGCTCACTTAAAGGAGATCAAGATTTTATAGGGTCTAATGTTTATACAATTTGGGAGCCACTGACAGTGCACAAAAATCATGATTTCTACAAAAATACATAACCAGATAGACACATTGCTACAGCCCTCCCAGGCTACAGACACAGTCATGCAAGTGGGGGGTCCTGAAATCCCAGCAAACATCCGCCTCTGGATTTGCCGCTGGTCCCTGCTGCCAAGTGCCCTGTGTGCACGGATTCCAGACTTGCAGCGAGTCTAATGTCAACACAAACAGAAACAGTCCCTGTGTGGACTATTTTAATGGTGCTGATAGTCCTGAATGTAAGTTTCAGGGAAAGGTGTTGCTTACACTTCATAAACTCTGACGGGGATCTGGGAGGGCGACCACAAACACACTCAAGGTTAATGCGTCTGTGTCATCTACCCTGATTCGGTCCGCGGTTGACAATTGTCTGGTTGTCTGGGACTCTCTGTTAGTTTTGAGTTTAAGGTTTTCTGCTGTTACATGTGCTGAGAATCAGTCTTTTTTATCTTGTTGCACTGAGCATCCCTGGAGGTTCCCCCACCCTAAAGGGGAGGAATGGAGTATTGTTTTGTTTTGTTTTGTTCCTAAACTCTACAAATAATAGAAGAAATGATATTGTTTGTATTGGGTACACCTGCTTCCCTAAACCAGGGTGAGGTGTTTTGTTTTTTTTTCCTCTCCCCCCCATTCTCCTTTTATCTCAGCTGTGTGTGCTTTGTTGTTTGGTGGGAATTTAAGTGGCTCCTGCTTTCTTAGGGAACTTCCTATCCCAGGAAATTCAGAGATTCTCCCAGGAGCCCCCAGAGACTGTATTGTTTTATTGCCCCCACCCCACCCCACCCCCATTCCACATAAACCACATAAACAAGCACCCAACGCTCAAGATGTTTTTAAAGAAATGCAATCCTGACAAGCCTTCTTATGTATTTATGCATTCTTGTATGACTGTTTTCACGCACATGGGTGCATGTTACACACATATGAGAGAGAAAATAGAAAGAAGTCTGTGTGCATTCTTTTTAGTCTTGAATACAGCAAAGTAAACATGATAATTTCTTCTCTTGCTTCCTTTGCTTGCCTCTGAGTTAGTTACAAGACAGTCCTAGGTGATCAGCAGCTTGATAGTCCCTCTTCTTTGGCCTGTGCTCTTCTTTTCCTAGGTTAGGGTCACTGTACAATGCCTACCGCAAAGCCCACCCTGGAGACTCAGGGAGAGTGGCAGTCAGCGCAGGGAGAATGGCAGTCAGCCATATAGCCCATTTGGTGAGTCTCTCGGCAGCAGAACCATGCCCTGCTTCATCTTTATCCCCCTAGCTCCTTCCTGGCAAAGAACCTCACACATATTGTTGAATGATTGACTCTGGCCAGTCACTTCACAACACTGATTCTCATTTTCTTCCTAATGAAGAACACAGTTGATCTTGAATTTTTTAATATAGTGGTGAGTCTCTTTGCCTAAATTGGATTTGGATTTACCTCTTTGTGTCAGTTAAGATTCAGTGGATGTAAGGAGAAAAAATATTGTTTTAGGAAAGATGAAATTCCTCTCTCATCTAAAAGAAGTCCAGGGCCTCCCTGGTGGCACAAGAGGTTAAGGCCCAGCACTGTGAAGCATCCACAGCCACTACAGCACCATTTAGATCCTGACAAGCCAGGGAGGTGACGCACATGGCACAGTAGCCCTCTGGCCGCTACTCCCCTCAGCAGTATATTTCAGTAGATCTGCCTGTTCTGCTCCCCACTTTGTCTCTGGTGACTCCTCTCACCGCCCTGTGCCTCTAGCTTATACTCCAGTTATTGTTTGCATAAATAAATAAATAAATGTTTAAAAAAGATAAAAGAACCGAATGTGGGTCATTCAGGGCTCCAAGTTTTTCAGGAACCCCAGTCATCTTCTTTCTGCCTCCTCTCCTCAAGCTAAAAGAGATGCTATAGTTCACAGCCATCGTGGCTTCCTTCTAGAAAAGCAGGAAGAGAAAATTTGGGGAGACAAGAGTCCTCTTTGAAGTTGAGCCCCTATGAAACACTGTCCTAGAAATTCCACTCAATGTGTGGCTTATATCTAATTGGCCAAAATTTAGCCACAAAGTCAACCCTATCTACAAAGACACATGTGACTTGGCACAATATCACCCCAGATTAAAAATAAAAGCAAAAACAAGGTCATATCATGAAGGAAAAAAAGGGAGAATGGATATTGGTGCCAAATAACAATCTTGCCACACTTATGCATTGTTGTTTGACCTGATTTGCCTTCTGAGACAACTATTCTGCTTTTTGCCTGCCCCTTCTTTAAGATTCTAAATAAAGATTTCTCAAATCCTAATGACATTTTCTTTAATGCCTGAAAAAATGAGCAAAGAGAGAAGGAGAACGCAGTGTATTTTTCAAGTGCTCACTTGATAATTAGATTTGTTTCACTTAAAGAACTGAAGTTCTTTTATGACGTTAAATCAATTACACAGCAAGGCCATTAGACTAAGGTGACTCTAATGCTATGACAGCTCAGTGAGTAAATAAAAATCCAAACCTGTAGATGTGTCAAAGTTGTGAAATAGAAACACTGAGAAAAGCCAATCACAGTCAATGAGGATTCAAGCTCTGGCGAGTCAATAATTCCCTTGCTTCCCATACTTTATCTAAATTTTTCCTCTGGCTCCTGTCTTTGGGGCACCCCTAACCATTTCCAGTTTGCAGCTACCCAGCTGAATTTAATAAATGCCAAATAAAGTATTAAAAAAATTGAACATGCTTCAGTCTACCTCGTAGCAGTGATTTTATCATTTTTTTCTCTTCCATGAAAAAAATTCCTGGCAGATGACAGTTTATTTTGATTAATGCTCTTCCTTTGGAACATAAAAAGCTGTGAACTATATGTCAGTCACTTGATTTTTTTTTTAACTGGTCCTCTAAATTCAAAATCCAAGAGCATTGCCTTCCATCATCACTTCACCTCTCTACTTCCCAGAGGCAGGAGAGTTGAGATGAGTAGATCAGAAAATCTTTAGGCGGGAGTGTCTGTACCCAGTCAGTAATAATAGAGAAGGAAGAAACATAAACCTCAGCGCCTAGCATCAATGAACCTCATCAGATGACACCCCTTACATACAGATGTAAGGGTCTGATTCCTGAGCTCCACCTAAGTTCAAATACTGTCCCCAGGTACCATTCCAGGATCAATGGAGACCCAGTAACCAAGTTACTGAACCTCTTTATACATATTTTTAAATTTTTTTAAATTGAGAAAATAACACAACTTCCCTTAAATAACTTTTATGAACATTAAATTTAAAAATGAGTGTCAAGAATTTAGCATGGTGCCTAATACATAGAATAGAGTCAATAAATGTCACTTACTATAGGATTTGTTACAGCTGTGAATAACTAAAAAGTTAGACTTATCAATGGCTTCAACACATAAATGTTTCTTTTTCTTTTGTGCAATACAATTCTTTTATTCTTCTAATTATAAAATTCTTCTCTTGTGCAATAAAAAAATAAAATAAAGTCAGAGCTTGAGTTCAATCCCTGGGCAGGAAACTGACCCACAA
The DNA here is from genome assembly GCA_019455555.1 of Galemys pyrenaicus. NCBI lineage: Eukaryota > Metazoa > Chordata > Mammalia > Eulipotyphla > Talpidae > Galemys > Galemys pyrenaicus. The sequence goes on from JAGFMF010011568.1 coordinate 8,031,140, forward strand.
GGCAGAGCAGACCTCTCCTGTCTCACCCGCTGCTCCCCTCAGCAGTGTATTTCAGTAGACCTGCCTGGGGTGTTCCCCTCTCTGTCTCTGGTGAATCCTCTCACCCCCAGCACCTCTGGCCTACTCTCCAATTCCTCTATGCAAAGATAAATAAATAAAATCTGTTTTAAAAAATTAAAAAAAAATAAATTTCAGAGGCAGTCAGTTGAGAACTAGAGAGCAGTTCCCTGGGGCTCAGCAACCCAGCTCCCTCTGTCTTTCTGTTCTACCTTCTTTAGCCTGTTGCTGCATGACCCAGCACGACCCTAGAGCTCTTGCCAACAGAACCGTATGCAAGGAGCAGAGATGGCATAAGAAGATTGCACTTCTAACTGTACTTTCCAAAATCCTACACGGCTCTTCTAATTATACACACTGAATGGAATTTATGGTAACACCCACTTAAATGGAAGCTTAAAGAATGGATTTACTACTGTTCTATCTAAAAATTGAGATCTTGTTAATAAAAAAGAGAAAATGGGTGTTGTAATTGGCATGCAGTGATCTTCATTATTTTTATTATTATTATTATTACAGAAGACAGTACTCAGATATTCTGGGAGTCAGATATTCTGCGAGTCCCTGGCATCACCCTAGTAAGATTACAGAATAAATGAGCATCCTAAAAGTGGGATAAGGGCAGACACCCCAGAACCATGAGAGCTATTTAAATACATAAACCACCAGGTTGCAAACACTACACCCCACCCTCCTGTTACTGGGCAACCCTAATGTATAATGGGTTTGCCTGACTGGGTCCTCACCCACACACTCAGAAGACTTTTATAATAAGCCCCAATTTCAGCACGTGCAACAAAGGTTATTAAAGGGTTTTATTTTACAAGAGAAGGGGAATAAAATAGAAATAACACCAAGGAAAGAGAGGGATACAAATCCGTAACTATCCTACCAGATCTTCCGAACTGGAATGCAATGGCGCGTTGAGAGCTGGCTCTGAATTAAGGGAGACAGCTCCAAAGGAAGAGAGAGCCCAAGGCTCACCTCTCTGGTTTCATAGCCAGCCTGGCTGCTTAACTCCACCCTCAGGTCCCAGTGATCCACTCTTCGATAATTATATTATTGGATTTGTAGTTTTGAAACACTGGTGGTCTAGAGTGGGAGTTGGAGTTCATAAACCCATTTGTGTAATTTATTTAGGACTACCCTTCCCCCTAACACTCCCTCCCAGTTCAAATTCAGTAGATCTGAGCTGAGCCCAGATAACTTCTGTTCTTTAACAAGTACTTAGGCCCCTGATGCACTAGTCTGGTGGGTTACTTGTCTGCTGGAAATACATGTAGGATTTTTACTTCCATGGAGGTACAATATTGTAGCAGACACATGGCCATGGGAAGAAGGAAGGCAGTGATTATAGAAGACTCTAAAGGTAATTTTCTCCCCCAAAATTCATTCAGTTGATTATTAAATCAAATAAAATATATACATATGCCTCATGTTATTTAATTTCAAAATAATTTGTTCTAATTAAATGACTCAATGTTGATGTATATAGCAAAAATATATACATATATTTATTTGCATAATTGTATGTCTTTATAAATAGAAGAATATTTTTGTAAATATAAAGAAAAACATCATATACTTTACAAGTTTTAATCAAACACTACCAATTGGAGAAAATCAAAAATAAGGGATGACTAGTTCAGTGTTTATCCACATTGAACAAGGCAGTTTGCTCCTGAAACAGATGACAGGTGGAAGGTAGGGGCAGAAGACCATTTACGAGCTATTCCTAGGCCCATAATGGGATGCTGATTCTTCTTCATGGCAATAAGGGCAAGTATTCAAGGCTCCAAAATCTTCCATCGTACTGACTTTCTCATCTACAAATCTCTAGCGATGCTAATCTACAGCCCGTGAGCAGGCTGACTCCTTTTACATGGCCCCAAAGGCCTGACCCACTGCCAAGCACAGGCATCCTGTGGAAGAACTGAGCATTCTCTCCCCACCGCTCTTGATGCTGAGCCTGCGTCTAACTTCACTTGTCAGTCTCTCATTTCTGCCTTCACACTGCCCTTTATTCTTTATACCCAGGTATGTCTGCCCAAGCCTCATATTGACTTTTCTTTGGTTGTTATTTAAGTTACCAATCTTTTTGTGTGACCTTCCTAATTTAAACCAGTTCCATGTCCCCCAATCCCCATCTCTATGCTACCACACTTTGTGCAATAAATTTGTCCAATTCGACCTGTCTCCACAAGCAAGAACGGCATCTTTCTGTAGTGACAAAATGAGAAAGTGGGGATAAATTTGTGCAGAAAAATTCCCAGAGTCACAATTTTTCCTTCCATTTTTTTGTACTTGTTTTTCATTGTTGCTGAATGCACAGTACTGTCCTGATAACAAAGATAAGCACAAGAAGGAAGGAAACAAGGAAGGAGAGAAGGAAGAAAGAGGAAGGGGGAAGAGAGTAAATAGGAGGAAGGAGAACAGAAAATATTTCTCAATAAATAGATGTCATTTTCTCTGGAGGTCTTGCAAACCTCAAGTCCCCAAAAAATCAATTTTGCAGTTCAGTGATGAAATAAAATATATGCATTTGAAGAGGTCAATTTAGCCAAATCACAGATTTCTATATCCAACTTAGTGGATTAGAGAAAGATCTGAATGTTTAATGTGATAGGAACACAGAACAGGGTTCAGTCCCTGGGCTGGGAGAGACAGGAGAGGCACCTCTACAGACTGGACTGCAAAGAACAGAAGTCAGGACCTTTTATTAAGGGTCAAACTGATCCTACAGAGCTCCTTCTCTACCTATTTACCACCTGGTTCCACTCTCCCATTCGACTAGGTGTCTCCAATGAGATCCGGACACACACAGCCTCCTTCCCCCACGTGTCCTTCACAGGTAACGACCGAGGGGGCTGCTTCCTAAGGGAGAGGTCCAAAAACCCCAAGGCTAGAGACGGGTGAGAGGCGGTTTCACACCACCATGCATCCAGAGTTCATTGTCTGGGAAAGGGACAAGCTTCAAGTCTACAGGAAACTGAAAGTCAGGTCAACTCAAGGGAAACATCAGCGGCACTCAGCACTGTCAGTGAGAACCAGAGTTTATTTCCCACCCACTTTCTTTGATTGCTGGACCAAGTCTGTTGCTTGTTTACCAAAGAGGTCTGGGCCCACCGGGAACTGCCTGCTGGACATACTTGTGAGCAGCCTCTCAAGCAACCCCCTTTCTGGCCACTGGCCTCTCCCTCATTGCCTAGCATGTTGCCCCAAGATCTCACCTCTTCTTTCATTTTCCTAAGCAGCAATTAAAATCCTTGTCTGCACATTTTTCAGATCACCTGAAGGATTAAAAATGATACTAACATCCCCTCTAGAGCTTCTCATTTACTTGATCTTGGGGAACTGGCCATTGGGATTTTCTAAATCTCCTTAAGTGACACTTACTTGCAAGCATTTAAGAGTCACTGTCCTAAAATATCATTAATGGGAAGTTATTATATATATATGTCTTCAGATTCTTACTGAAGTTTGGAAGTTATGAGGCATAATTAGGAAAGAAGGTAAAAAATAACTTTAGAATCAGTTTTGACTATGGTGATGGTGCACGGGTGAATTGGTGATGGGAATTTTGGGGGGACTACACCTGAGAGGAAAGCAGGCATTGTACAAAAAGGAGGAATGATGTAAAAATATATATGTAATTAAATTTTTAAAAATCAATTTGAAATGTTTGTGTCTTAAAAAACCAGTCCCTTAGATGGGCCTCCCTGGTGGCTCAAGGGGTTAAGCTCTGAGCTAAGAAGCATCTGCAGCCACTGCAACAAAAGTTCGATCCCTGGCCAAAGAGGTGACCCACATGGCACAGCAGCCCTCTCCTGCCTCACTTGCTGCTCCCCTCAGCAGTGTATTTCAGTCAATCTGCCTGTCTGTTCCCCACTCTGTCTCTGGTAGATCTTCTCAACCGCCATACCGCTGGCTTTACCCCAGTTCTTGTATGCATAAACAAATAAAATTTTTTTTAAAAATCCCTTAGTTTGTCTTCTACCCTGAGAAATTCTGCCTGACTGCAGAGAATTTAACAGCAGCTTCATTTCATCTCAGTAGGCACAACTCCACCCCTCAGGTCTTTTTCCCTTCTTATTCCAGCACCCCACCAATTCTGGTATTTCTGTATACAAATCTCTGAAATAATGTAATGCCCAAAAATCTGCAAGAGTGAGTTATGGTGAGGTTAATGAAATTAACCTTTGCAGCTGGCCAACTTGGAATATGGGAATCAGGCTGGACCATCCAAATAAACGACACTCTGCTTGGTAGTGGTTTAATGGTCGAGCTAAAATATAACCAGTGATCATTCTAGAGGCTTTAGTTGGGACTTCCAGGCCTAGAGTAGGTATTATTGTGACTCTGGGGTACTAGCAGCTTTTTTTTTCTGCCAAATCTATTGAGACTGGATAGAGCACAGGGAATCCTCTCCCTCCCACATTGCAAAATAAGATGACTATTTTCTAATCTCTTGTTCATGCTCGTTTTCCCCATGTCCCTGGTTCCCTAGTCCCTCACCTAGACCTTACTCCACTGCAGAAGTGGAGAACTTTACCCAGTAAAAAGTAAATGGTGAGCAGGCAGAAGGAGGGATGTCTGTTACATTACTTTATTATGAAGAGTTCACCTAAACCAGCATATGCCTTGTATTCTTCTTCACCTTTCATAACCAAAAACACCCACTACCACATTCAACATGAACACATGCGCGCGCACACACACACACACACACACACACTCTGTCCCATGTATATTCTTCAAAGGGTTTCCAAATCAAACTGAGAATAACCTGCTAGCTTACTATTATTTTTTCTTCCTGACAAGCCTATGATACACCAAATATTGCACTTAGTCCTCTAGACACATCATCCCTACCATCCTCACAGCAACAGCATGAAGTTCTGTTTGTATCCCATTTCTCAGATGAAGTTTGAGTCTCTAAGAGCCCAATAAACTTGCCCAGTTTTCAGCTGATAATCTGGAATTGGCCCAAATTTAATTCCAGGCACTTCTCTATAAAAAAGGGTTTCCAACTTAAGACTATCTACATCAATGGTATGAAAGCTTTTTGGATTGTGTGATACCATGATTTATAAGAAATATGTATCTGGTCTTAGTCCCTATTTATGGCACAGAGCTCCTTAAGCCCTTGAATTTCCTAAATCAGGTGATAAATTTATATTTTGATATTTAAGCAAGTCTCTTTGAACCACACCTAAGTCTGTGTTAATAAGATTACTTTTGGGGGGCCTCCCTCGAGGCGCAGTGGGTTAAACAATGCACTATGGAGCAAACTGCAGCCACCGCAGCACGAGTTTGATCCCTGCCGCCAGCCAGGGAGGGGACCCACATGGTGTAGCAGACCTCTCCTGCCTCACCCGCTCTCCCCTCAGCAGTGTGTTTCAGTCACTCTGCCTGTTCTTCTGCCGGCTCTATCTCTGGTGAATCCTCTCACTGTCCTGGACTCTGGCAGGTACCCCAGCTCTTGTATGTATAAATAAATAAATCTTTTTTAAAAAAATCACTTTTGGAAAGCACTTAAGGATGGCTGGCAGCTGGCTGCCAGGGGAAGGAACTATGGATTCCAGGGTTAAAACTTGCAGTCCCACCCACACTACCTCTCAGGAGGAGAGAAAGGCTAGAGAGTAAATTCAATTACCACTGGGCAGTGATGTAATCAACCCTGTCTATGTAACGAAGTGTTCATAAAGACCAAAATGGACAGCACTGGGTTCAAGGAGTTTCCAGGTTAATGAAGCATCCTCAGACCAGGTAGGTGGTGCAGCCTAATCCCTTGGGAACAAAAGCTCCTGATTGCAGGACCTTTCTGACCTCACCCTATGTGCCTCTTCCCCTGGCTATCAACTGGTATCCTCCACAATCCTGTGAAAATTTGACAGCACTCGGAGCATTCCAAATGGAGCTGGGACAAGCCACAGCAGAGCTGCCTTATACAAACGGTGTCAAACGACTAAGATCGCAAGGGAAAAGAATATCCTGTCTAAAGTGAACTTTTAGCCAAATTTTTTATGACCCTTCCTGACCATTTTTCCTTGTGACTCATACTGCTGACATTACATCATCTATTGCTTTGTCTTTTTTTCCCCTCTCTATAAGAACCCCTTCTTAGGACACATGCTCTCCACATTGAAATTTTCTGCTTCTGTAATTTGGCATTTGGGGCCATGGGACATTGTCTTATGGAACTGATCACTTAAGCTGCACAATTTGATATTATCTCCAGGTAGAATTATTTCAAAAATGAGTTATTACAGAATACTTAGTATTCGCTGAGAATTTGAGAATTGCAAAAACAGCAGGTTTCACAGTATAATGTTAATGTCTAATAAAATGATACTGACAGAGGCCTCCCTGGTGACACAGGGGTTAAGCACTGCACTATCAAATATCCTCAGCTGCTGCAGCACGAGTCTGATCCCAGGCAGGGAGGTGACCCACATGGTGAAACAGACCTCTCCTGTCTCATCCTCTGCTCCCCTCAGCAGTGTACTTTGGTCAATCTGCCTGTTCTGTTCCCCACTCTGTCTCTGGTGAATGCTCTCACACCCACACCCACCCCACGCCTCTGGCTTTATCCCAGCTCTTGTATGCATAAATAAATAAATCTTTAAAAGATAAAAATAAAAATAAAATGATACTGACAGTCCATGAAAACTAAATATAGTAACTAAATATAGCCATCATTCTTTTTGAAAATGCAACAACAAGCACCTCTTGGACAGTGGGAAATTCTACATCATTATTTTTTGTCTTTGAATTCCTAGTATCATTTCTTTTCTCCCTAGAACCCCTTTATGTTTGGAAGTATTTTCTTTTCTTTTATCATAGTTCTCTTCAATAGAGCTATATAAAAACATTCAACATTTTTAGTTCTTATTTATTGTGGCCATAAGGCTCTAGGTAATGGAAAGAAGAAAGGAAGAAAGAAAACTTCTGGATTGAGTAATTGAAATTATTAGAACTGTACAGTTAATCAAAAAACATTGTGCTAACTTTGTTATCCAAAATAACATGCCATGCTACTGAAAGTGGATTTCTTCTTAATAAAATGAATAGTGCTTCTTTCTCCCAATCACTTCATGAATATTGTCAAAAACCAAATAATCAAAATTATTAGTTCTAGTTGCTGACAATTTGGGTTGGTCTTCATTTTGACAAAAACAAAGAATTATAAAATGCCTAATTTTCAAAAATATTTGTTACATAGTCATTAGCCAGTCCCTTTCTTTTTTGCTGGTAAATATACCCCCAAAAATTTTACTCAGCCTTATTAGAGAGACTATTAATTATAGCAGTTTCTCTTCTAAGTAGAGGAACCAAAGGGATGAGTATTGAGAATCAATGAAAAGAACTACTTAAGTTTAATTATGTGAAAGGGGAAATAAAGTCATTTCCACTTTCATATTTCTAACTAATACTTTCTTTGTTTTGCTCTTATCTCTTTAGGTTGGGATACATTCTTTTGAATAGTATTTTGCGAATAGAAGAGTCAAGATCTTTCAATGATCATTCCCATCAATCCCACTACCTTCACAATATTTCTGAACCTTAACATGTGAACATGAACCAAAACACCTTATTTTATAGACCATGTTTTACCTATAACATAGAAGCACACCTATGTAAGACAGGCAGAAATAGGATGTCAATGTTTATAGTACCTCAGTTATCTTTAAGGAAGACTTCCCTGAAATCCAGTTGTAGAATTGTTTCTTTGGTATCCTGTATGTCTCTCATCTATAAATGTGGAATGGGCAGAGAATATGACTTTCTTTTGAAATATAAAAGGCAAGATACTGTAGCTTGGATGCAGGAAGGTTGCACTTGCAAGTCAAGAATTTCATACATGTTGTAGCTTAGTATCTGGAGATTGATGCTTATAAAACATCTGTATCCATGTGTCCATTACCCTTGGAAAGTTTAGCCATCCTGGTCTATTTCCTACCTGACGCCCTTTTACCACATCTAGGTGGCCCAACCTCTGTTTCATTGCCCTCTAATCCAGGAACCACTATCCCAGGGACCTCAGCTTCCATTTTCAGGCTAGTGATGACAATAGGAAATAGCCTATGACATGCCTTCCCAAACTGAAATCATTCAAATCCTAGTTTTGTCTCTTAACACCTGGATGGTTTTGGACAAGTGCCTTCATCTTTTAAAAAAAAAATCTCGTTTGCCCTTTCTATATACAAGAATAATAATGCTGACTTTTCAGAATAACCACTCAAAGATTCAAGATGACAAATGGAGAGCCCTACCCCAGGGTGTGGCACCTTACAAGCTCAAAATAAAGAATTGTTGTCATTTAGCTGATTAGTGAGTCTTCTAACCATTCCCTCATGCAGCTCACTTTCTATTTCTGTTCCAGGAGATAGTGGAACACTTAGTCAAATAACTTGCAATACAGAGACAGTATTCTACAGTGTCCCCCTAATGGCCCAACAGCATAAGCCTTTTCAAAAACATTGGGGATGTTTAAGGAGTGGTTTACTCTGTGAGCTTTTAGGCACTGAGTGAACAAAAATAAATTTTTCCACACATCTTTTTATGAGTGCTCCAGATGATATTTTGCCCGATATTCACATTAAACTCACCGGTTTATAATATAGCAAAATCCACCTTATATTTTAAAAAATCCAGTCCTTGGTCTAACCCCTATGGAAAGTAAAGTGGAGGTTCCTCAAAAGACTGAAAATGGATATGCCATATGGCCCAGCATGTCAACTCCTAGATATCCACCCAAAGAACAAAAAAACACTAATTCAAAAGGAAAGCTGCACTCCTATGTTTATAGCAGCACAATTTTCAATTGCCAGATATAGAAACAACCTAAATACCCCAAAACAGAAGAGATGACCAAGAAGTGGTATACATACAATGGACTACTACTCAGTAATCAAACTAAACAAACTCATGCCATTTGAATCAAGATGGACAGAGCTGGAAGGGACTATGCTGAGTGAAATAAACCAGATGGAGAGAGATAACACTGGATGACTTCACTTCTCTATTACACTTATATTGTGTAATATAAAGAAAACAAACAAGGGGTCAAAGACATACTTTAAAACCAGCCCTTGAAAGCTGATTTCATAGATTTGAGGCATCTAGAAGGGGAAGGGGTGGGGAATAGAAAAGAGAGGGATCAAAACAGAGGGAGAGGAGAGCACAATGGACTATGGTGGAGGACTATGGGTGCTTTGGTGGAACTGACCATACCTGAAGGGCCACAGCAAGAAGAAAGTGTGGCTGCAGCAGACATGAAGGCAAGAGGGAAGCAACAAGGTCAGAAAAGATGATAGAAGGCTGGGATACAACATTCTTTAATTTCATGATCTGAGTCCATATTTCTGGAACATTCCTATACATTAGAAATAAAATCATGCCCCAGGGGGATATTTTAAAAAATTAAATTAAAAGTAGTTTCAGAAAATTTTCAGTAATCAACTCTCAAGGGGAATAGCCAGTCCCTTTCTGACTAATATGATGCTGTTAGGGGGAAAGACCCTCCTGAATGGATTATACAAATAGGCTATGGACTTCGACCCCCATTCCAGACCTACAAGATCCAAAGACTACAAATCCCATAAGGTCATTATCGAAGAGCGGATCACTGGGACCTGAGGGTGGAGTTGAGCAGCCAGGCTGAATATAAAAGCAAACACGTGGGCCTTGGGGGGTCCTTTCTCCTTGGGAGTCAGCTCTCAGCGCACCCACCGTTGGGTTCCAGCTCCAAGGAACTGGTAGGATATTTACAGATCTGTATCCCTCTCTTCCCCTTGTGTTATTCACTACGCTATTTCTCCTTCCCTCATAAATAAAACCCTTTATTAACCTTTGTTGTGTGTGCCTGCAGTTGGGGCATTATAAGTGCCGTTGGAGCGCGTGGGTGAGGACCCAGTCAGGCAAACCCATTTTATATTAGGGTTGCCCTGTAACAATGCTTTTAATTCTCTTTTTTTTTTTCTTTGCTAAATCAAGCCATAGACCACCTAACAGCTGTCTAGGAATGATTGTTTTCAAATTTAGGCGTGGTCTTTGAACTTGAGTATATGGCAAAACCCAACAGAAAGCGCTTAACAAAAACCATTAACATAATAGATAACGCTATGGGAAATTTGACACAACTGCAAAGAAGCATGACTGTAAATGACAGCCGATCAGACATGAAATCTGGAAACCTGCCCAAGTCCTCAGACCCACCCTCGGGAGGAGTAGTTTACCTCAGATTTCTCTGGGGCTGTGGGGCAGGGGAATCAGCTCTGCCGCAAACACCCATCAATACCTCCACACAGCTCAGAACTAAAGGCCTGGGTTTCTTTTACTTTGCTTCTCTCTTCCTTTTCCCTGCCCCCGCCCAGGAGCAGAACACTAAAGCTTCTGAGTGAAAAGCCCTGCAGCTCATCAAGATCAAGGCAGGCATTATATTTCAAGTTGAGTTTCAAAACAGCTTGCTTTTTTGCTGGAACCTCTTAACTTCCTGAAATCAGATGGCGCCTTTTTGGACTTCAGTGTGCTGAGTCACCAGCAAGCTACACACTTACTTTTTCATTTTAAGGCCCCAGCTTGAGATCCATCTTCTTCTTTGGTATGTGAACACAAGGACCAAGTCAAGATACCTTCAGAAAAGGTTCCTGAGAAGTGTCCAGCCTTACAACAAAAAGAACGATTCTAACTTCTCTCTTTGAGGAAATTTGACAACCCAGAAAAAAAGTCCTTTCCATTATCTTCATATGATAGTCTTCACAAGACATCACCTACAGCTGTCTAACTAATTTATTTTACATGAAGTGTGCTTATCCATTAAGCATATTCAAAGACCATGCAAAACAAAGATGATAGAAGATCCTAGTATGCAAAGATGTTTAGATGAAAGCCCTAGAAATTGAGAAATGTCTGCAACCCACTGGCCCAGTCTTGCTGGTGACCTCTACAAATTGCAAGTTTCACATAAAATGCAATTGGAGATGCTCTTGATAACATGAAAGGTCTGGCCACACTGGACCACAATTCCTACATGGAAACAACTGGTCTGACCCCCCAGACAGAAGGTGCTGGCAGCTTGTGCCTAAGTAGAGATCCTACTAGGCTGCCATCCAGCCCCTCTACATCTTCCCTATTCATGACTCTTTTTCCCTATTCATGACCATCCTTGTGAATGTGCCCTGGGGCCCTCACCTAGTCCAACCACTTTATAGGACAGATGAAGAAAGCAGAGTCCAGAAAATTTTAAATGACTTACCCAAAGCCACTCAACTAGCTAAATATGGATCAGGAAACAAAATGCAGGTCCTCTTCCCAAGATGGCCTCATCCCCCCGGGGCTCTGCTTGAGAAAGTCAGCCACATTTGAAGCAGGGCTCAAACAATTAGCTCTGTCATTACTTTAATTAGAAATCATTGGAAGCTAATGAAGGCATCAAAGTGTATGATAGGCTATTGGTATAGATCAGAAGGGCCTGGGGATAGTATAGCTAGGAGATACATTTCCTCAGGGATTTTAAACTTAAGTAATCTATATTTAAAATATCATGATTTTAATGAGTAATAGAAGTAGGGGAGTAGAAAGAAAAGGTAAATAAAAATCACATCCTAGTTTAATTACACTGAATAAATTATAAATATTTCTTGCCTTTTTCTTTTAGAAATTTATTTGATGCAAGAATTCTACCATACTTCATTTTATTAATTTATGGTAATACATTTAATGAAAGTAAATGGGTAGTTATTAAGGATTTTCAAGATTCTTTATCACTAGTGATAATTATTTGTTCCATAAGGTACACTTCTGAGTCCCTTAAAAATATTTTTACACGGTAGAAGTATTATAAACATATATATGAGTATGCTGAATCTAATGATCCTGATGTTAATTTTTTTATTCTAACTGCATCAATCCAAAAGGATAATTTTCCTGCATTTATTTTCCTCCATACCACTTCATCCTGTTTCCCGGGGATCTCTGATACCTCTCACACCATTTTTAGAAGCTTGTCACATTGAACAGGTTTAAAAAGAAACCAAAATATTTGAGTATATGTGATCTTGAAAGTGACCACAGGCCCCAAGAAGAAAAAGGCAAAAGCACTATTCAAATCATGGGATAGGGATCACTGACTCAAATGTGCCCTGTAGTCTTTCAGCAGTCATTAATGAGAGACTTTGTTCTTTCTTACCATATTAACATCTATGTGAACCCAGGTACCACTGAGAGAGTCTAAGACAATCTAAGCCCAGGAATACTGTAATGCCATTTTGAAATCCCAGTTGCTAAAATTAAACTGATACTTGGCAGAAATTACCAACACATTCCATCACGACATTATGACAGTAAGTGTCTGGTGGCACAGCCAGCTCTAAGAATTGAGCTGTGCCTCACCAGAGCACCAGCATCTGAGGCTACATAAAAAAAGTCTGAGTCTAGCATTTGACACCAACCACAGAAGACCAGCCTCCATTCCCTACGTAAAGACCCAGAGCCCCTATTCAAGATCAAAGTCCCAAACTCTCTGCCTTCCTATTTTCATTCTATCATCAGAGGAGGCAAGAGGACTCAGCGGTTGGGCAAAGAAGAGGAAGCTCTGTGTTGTCATATGCTGGACCAGGTTTTCGCTCCCCTTTCCCACCACCTTCAGGGTAAAGGCAAATTCCTTCCAAGCTAGAAGAAAGCTACTTGTCAGGAGGACTACTTTCATGGCAATGGGAAGGCACTCCTCATCGAGGCTCCTGCCCTGGCAGCATTTTGCTCTAACCTAAAGCCATATATCAGCTTCCTCCACACACAGCTCAGGAGTCAAATGCAACTAAAGGGTTAAACAAACTCCTTGGAAGCTAGACAAGGAGAGACTCCTGGAGCTGTGCAGGTGCAGAATTAGAACCTGCCACTGCTCATCAGGCCATGGGTTTCCGGGTCCCTGCACGGGGTCTCAGAGGTAGCAATGTTTGGTTTTTGTTTTGCCCCTAGAAAAAAAAAAAGAAGAAATTTTCTGTTCTCTTTGCATAGACCTAAACACACAGTGGATATTCTCAGTAAATATTTTTCCAATAGTCAAATGGTTTTAAAAGATTTCAGAGTCTTTCCCATATTCCAGCTCCTAGCCTGACTTGAAGTTTCCAGCCCATAAATAACCATTTCAGAGCCTGATGATGTGACCTAATGGCTAAAGGGTTATAACCCTTGGTGGGAGTCTGGCCAAAGTTCTTTCTATGCTGTGAAGTCACCTTGGTTCAATAACACAAATTTGCATAATTTAGAGTTTCAAGGATAATGAAATTGTTAGACATAAGAAACTGATGACCAGGCAAAATAAAAAGGGGCAAAGTACTTTCTCTTTCTTAGCCAATAGAGGGAAGGCCAAAGTATGTAAGACATATATACAGAATAGTTTGTTCTTTCTTTTTTATTTAGTCACAACACACTAGTACAATGGAGGTCAAACCCAGTTCAGTGGTCATTGAAACTACACCTGCTAAAGAAATAAAGCTGGAAAGTGATGCTTTTAGAGCCCAAATCAAATTAAACCAAAGAGAGAGAGATAAAAAGGCAGCAAAGCCCTTTTAAATATCTCAGCAACCACACTGCCATGCACCAAAACAGAAAACACAGCATAAAGATTTCCAGTTAAAGGTAAACAGAACAGTTCCAGGAAGAATTAGGTGATGCATTTAACAGGTTCCACTGGACTACTGGGTTGACCACTTGCACTCCATGATCACTTACCCAATGTTAACATATGTGGATTTGAGATCCATGAGATAAAATTTCCTTTCATTGCTTGGGGCTGATAAGCACAGGTATAATGCATGTGATCATCTTCAGTCTCCTCCCCACCAAAGGGTTCCTAACCTACAAGTGACTCTTTGCTAACTAAAGCCAGAATTGCAGGTTCTGGCATAAGGCAGCAGAGGGTTACACGGATTCAGGACCCACAATGGCTTCTATATCCACCTTAGTGAAGTAGGATGCTGAGAATTAACTAGTCTTTTTTCTTGGATAAAGCTATCATCTGATTTGTCGACGCTTTGTTCAGAAATATAAAATTCCATATAGTTCCCCACCCCAAAAAAGAATATTATTTATACAACACCTTAATTATCAAAATATTAACAATGTTAACATTGACCATAGTGGTTTGTAAAATTAATTCTAAAAACAGACTGTAACTACACAAGAAAAACTGACCAAAACTACTAACTGTTAAAACTCACAAAACTTTGAGGCAAAAATGGAATCATTCCTAGACAGATAGTTTTACAAAGTAAATTAGGCATAGTACAAACCTATCACCCAGTGTTGGTTTATACTCGCTATTTCAAATTAATGTCAGAAACAGAACTTAACTAGTTTTTTTAACTTGATACATAACACAATAAAAAATTAAAAAAGAAAAATTAAACCAACAAACCTTTAGTCCTTAAACAAGATTTATCGAAAGTGTACCTTTTTTCTTTTTACTTTTACTGACGACCTTAAGGTGATGTTGGCAACAGCCCAGCTCAGCTGGGATTTATACTTTCCCCTCCCTCCTTCTACAGCATCAGTTCTTTAAAAAGCTCCAATCTCCGTCCCCCAAGGTCTATAGGGCTTGCCAAGGTTTGCTGCCTGCGTGGGTGCCGAAGGGCTCAGTGCATTGGGAGTGAGTAAGTGGAAGGAGCCAAAAGAGAAGGGGAAGGCTGACAGGGAGGCCACGGAGGAGAGCAAGGGCGGCGAGAGTTTGGAGGCAGAGGTGACCACAGGGAGCATCGGTCCAAGGCCGCCGCTAGGGGGCGCTCGCAAGCCGGGCGCCTCCGGATGTGCGGAGGCCAACCTGCCCTGGTGGTGTGGTTCCGTAGGGGAGGCTGTGGTGCCAGTGTTCCCGTGGCCGTTCTGGGGCAGCAACAGGGGGTGCGCGACGTGCGGGTGATGTCCGAAAGCGCCCCCCCAGGGAATGTGTCCAAGGCCAGCGTGGGCGCCGCTCGCAGCTTCCCGCTGGGAGGCGTAGTTGTTAAGATGCGAGACCAGTCGAACTCGAAGCGGGTCAGACGCATCTAGTCCTTCAATGATACTCAGGTAACGGGCAACTTCTGCCAGACATTCCCGGAACCCCAAACTCCTATAGTCCATAGCAAGGGCATGCGCGTCAAAATAGCCTGGGGAAAAGAACAAAAGAAAAACCTCAGGGCTTCGCTCATTTCCAGCATTTCTTCACTCCCTGGCAGCCCTTCTTGGCAAATACCTACATCCTTTTAAGAAAAAGGCATTCATGGGTTCTTCTGAAAGTCCAAATATTTTGGAGCCGACCGAAATCTTTGTATTAATCAAGAAGAGAAATATGTCTGCTAATGCAAGTTCAAAGCCCAATTAGAAGCTGCCGAGCAGAAATTGGAATTATACCCTACCAGCAGATGAAACTATGCTCATTCCTTTAATGTTTTCCCTCAACAACAAAAAATACATCAAGGACAGAGAAACCACAGAGTAGTGAAATTCATTAGACACACAGATGTAAGTTATCATCATGGAGATTTTAGGCACTTGGTCCTCAGTAAAGCATTTTCTGGCTGGAGACAGATACACAGGCCTTGGTCTCCCACCTTCTGTTAGGTTTTCTCTACTTAACCACAACAGGTTTCTTTCCTCAAGAGTCATGTGGCAAGTCATTTTTTTAATTTTAAAATTGAGACCATATACCTTTTTTAAAAAGCTTCTTCTCAAAATGGCAAATGGCAATAAGCAATTGCGGTCAGAACTACCTGATTTTATTCGGGTCTATCACAATGCTAGATCATTTCCAAAAGGTATAGTCACTTAATTTGCAGAGGGCTGAGGTGATGAATTTAGGAGGAAAAACCCAGTGTGCATTTGAAAAATTCAGTGACAGGTTACACCACACACCATTTGTTTTCCAACCCAAGGCACACAGTACAAATCAGGCAGCACCTGCAACAATCCTGAACGGCAGTAGTAGATCACTGTACCCCACTCAGGGCCCCCACCAAGGAAAATGAGGAGTACCTTTCCCTCCCGCAGTATGCAGCATTTTCAGGTGATCCACAGTCATCTGCAGGATCTCGGCTTTTTCCAGCTTAGCCGACCCCTAGAGAAGAGAACAGCAAAAGACTGATGTGGCACCAAATCATTCTGGAACAACTTAAATACACACACACAAACTGAAAGAGAAAAAGGAAGGAAGAGAGATGCTTTGTAAATTGTAAAAGTACAGGCCAAAGTAAAATGAATTGTCCTTGCAAAATGCGTTGGTATCTGTATGGATTTCTCTCTTGGACATAAGCAACAAGGTTATTTTTTCAATACAGGGATGAGGTTCAGAGCAATGAGGAAAAGGTGTAGACAGCTACATTGAAGGCTCTACCTACTTTCTCCATTACCTGCTTCTCAAAAGCACTGGGTACCAGCCTCCTCAATTCAGACAAACTGTTATTGATCCGGTCTCGCCGGCGTTTCTCAATGATCTGTAGAAAGCAGGCAAAACAAAGGAGGACATTTCCTTTACGATTTTAATTCTAAAGAGAAGAAAGGTGGCTCTTTCTGTTAATAACAAAACCAAAAAAAATGTAATGGAACACTATAAAAAGACTCACGCCTCTCCGTCTTTTCCTGGCCAAGATCTGTGAAGATGTAGTCGGGGACATCGAACCTAGAGCCGAACTCAAGTTTCTGAACGGGGGGGGGGGGGGGGGGGGGGGAGGGAAGGAACAGAAATCGCCCTTAATCAAGAGTAGGTGACCTGAGGATCGCCCCCATGCCCTCCCCGCACTCAGACTGTGGTGGCAAATTGGGCTTGGAAGCACCTCGGGGGTCCCTCACTCCGAGGGCGGTGGTCAGCCAGTGTCGCTCAGAGGTCAGTGTCCGGCACCGGAGGCGTCCCGGACCCCGGCCCGCTGTCACCACAGTCAGGCGGCGCTCGCTCCCCGCTCGGGCTCCACGCTGACACGACAACTCACCCATTCTCATCCGCACTCTCCTTTTCCACCTCGATGGTCTCGTCCAGCTCGCTATCTGAAGAGCTGTACTCGGGGTGGGCTCGCTTCATGCTGGCTGCGCAGGGGCTCCGGGGGAGGGTCGGCGCGACGGGCAGGGAGGAGTTAACAGCAGCGGCGCCTTTCCGCGCTGGGCTGCTAGCGTTCCGAACACACTGATCCCGCTCACGCTCAGCCTCTGGTTAAAACTCAACCATCCCTTTCCCACGCTGCGCCCCTTCCCAGGGCCCTGGAGAAGGCGGGGGAGTGGAGGAGGCGGGCGAGGGGGCGGGGTGGGCGGGGCGGTGGCTCCCGGGCAACCGTCTCTCTTCAGCCAATCCGGCTTTTCGCTTCCATGATTGGCAGTAGCTCAGGGGAAGAGAGGGGGCGAGGNGGGGGGGGGGGGGGGGGGGGGGGGGGGGGGGGGGGGGGGGGGGGGGGGGGGGGGGGGGGGCGGTGGCTCCCGGGCAACCGTCTCTCTTCAGCCAATCCGGCTTTTCGCTTCCATGATTGGCAGTAGCTCAGGGGAAGAGAGGGGGCGAGGCTGAAGGCGGGGGCGAACTCCGCCCCCGCCCCCTGCCCCGCCCCCGCCCTGCGGCGGTGCGTCGGCTCCGCGGTGGCTCCGCAGGGCCTCCTCTGGGTGGGAAGGAGTTGGCGCGGGTGGCGGGCGCGCGGACGGGGGAGGCCGGGCCGGGACACAAGCCCGCCGGCGGCCGCGGCCCCGCCCCACCCCGCGCGCCCCGATTGGCCTGGCCGCACGCCAGGGCCGCGCCTGCAGCGCCGCCGGTGAGCCGCACGCGCCGCGGGCCGTGGGAAAGTGCCGGCGCCGCGGCCGCCAGCCAATCCAGTCGGCCGGCGGCGGCGACGGCGGCCGCGCTGGCGGCGGCGGCGGCGGCGCTGGGCGTCCGCATGAATGGAGAAGAATGGGCTGGCGGGGGAGCTGGGCCGCGCGAGGGCGCGCCGGCGGGGGCTGGGCGGCCGCGGGCCGGGCCCCCCGTGTGAACTTGTAATCGGAGCCTGGGCTCCAAGCGGCCCCGGAAGCCGCCACCCTGCGCCGTGGTAAATCTCGGCTGCTGGGCCGCCCGTGCCCGGCGGCGGGAGGCGCGCGCCGCTGGCGGAACCGTGCGCGAGACACCTGGTGGAGCGGCGCGCCGGCTGCTGTGCGGGAGCTTAGGGGCGCTGGGGGAGCGGTGGAGCCGAGCGCGGGGGGGCTAGACGCAGTTTGGGAGAATGCTCTTTCATGGTTTCTGGGGCCCTTTTCCCTCTTAACTCCAGTCTCGCTTCCGCCTGGAGCTGCCCTGTCTCCAGGATAGGATGAATTCCCCTGTGCATCCAGTTTCCGGGGAAGTGAAGCTCCTGTTTTCTTGGCTGACTGGGGAGGGAAAAAAGCCCCTGGGGACACTCATTGTGTGTGTGTGTGGGGGGGGGG